>CAJUYI010000321.1:0-15217 GCA_910591695.1 Galerucella pusilla
TAATTAGGGTTTATTACTCCTCGTACTTTTTGTACATACTATACCAATCAAACAAATACTGAAATTACAAGAGAAAAATAGTAGCACTTTGTTGTTTCTAATCAATTTATTAATCATAACTACTGAACTTTTTTTCCATATGTTAAAGTTACTACCTTTAAAAAGGCATAGACTTAGCGAAGAAGGTTATCCTTTTCCTTCCGAATGCGTTCTCACTTTCAGGTGAATTTGCCAAACTGTAAACAGAGCACCGTATAAATCCAACAAATGAATGTGTAGACACTTTAAGCACCATCTAAACGGGCAATATTTTTAGTGCGGTATTGGCAACTATAGCACAGCCAGCATGGCAACATTTTAATTGTAGCATATGGCTCTGCCATATACAGATCGCGTAAATTCCTATGGAACCTTCCTGGATTACACAAATACGACAAAGAAAATATGAGAAAAACAGCTTGAAAAAGAGAGAAAGTATAACTGTGTGCGCGCATCGGAAGCGTGTACCCAGGTCTAGGGGATGGGCGAATGTTGATTGTCCTTTACAGGGAAAGAGAATTCTCTAGTTGGTGCAATTCAGAACCAGCGAACATTAACAAGACAAGAAGGGTCACTCTCCGACGGAACTTTCATGTCCAGCTTACACAAGCGCGCCGACGATTTCGGCAAATTCCTGGAGCCGTGCACGTGTTCGTGCTTATACGAGGTTCATGCAAACCGCTGGCGATTAAAACGAATAAACGTTCACTTACCAGGGTGATTTAAAAACATCTAGCATTAATTGTTACTGTAACCTATTCCGCTTAGTGGGAATTAAAATAAAAAAGGGAATATCGTCAGGATATTTAATTAGTGAATCTAAACATAATTATAAAAAAACTGGTAGCAAAAATGAAAGGAAAAATGAAAGTTACATCAAAAAGTAATAATGTAGTAAGCTACAGATGACACTTGTAGGTATAAAAATTGACAATAAAATGTTTGCAAATGCCAACTTAAATAGGTATTCTAATATAAAATGTATACAGGTCATTACAGGTTGTTTCAAATCCGAGGCCATCAAAGAGTACCAACTTACCTAACAGTAAAATACGGGTACTGGGAAAAATAATTATCGCGATTCGAAAATTGTGAGAATCGATACACGAACCATCCAAAACCAAAGGCTTTTAACCAAATGAGTTAAAATCCATGAATTTTGAAAGTCTTTCATATTGAATATGCCGGTTTTCAAAGATGTTTCAAGATATTTAATTTTGTTAGGTTTCATTGATTGTTTCGAAGAACATCTATTTTTTATATCCTGGTACGCAAATTTAATTGTAAAAGAAATCCGCAGCCTAATATATAGGTTTAAAAAATATTTATGAGGAAACTCTTTACAAGGATGTGTAAACAGTAAATTTCCATATACTTTCCTAAGGGTCGCTCCAACGTTCTCGTGACAACTAATCTTATTAAAATGTTCAACAAAGATTATTTCTAGTTGTTTAACATATTCTACAATATTACTAGGAGGTGCATTCAGACCTCCATAGTTTTTAGAAGTCGAATATGCTTTATGCCCTAAAAATACAGCCGCTTCTTTTGGTAATGTCTTTTTATCATTATACTGTGTGCAAGCACTACAAGAAGAGTGTTGCAGCAAACATTTCCTTAATAGATAGCCAGAAATGTAAACTATAGCGTTGCCATCCGTACTTGAAAGATTTCTATCGCATGTGAAAACTGTTAAAGAGCTATTATTTGTCAATATAGGTACATCGATATTTTTATATTCTTCTAGCATATCAGGAGTTACATTGAGCAAAACTGTATTAATATCTTTAATACAATTGGCACCTTCAACCTCATTAAAATATTTTAGAGAAATAATTTCTTGAATGCCCTACAAAATTGAATTGGGGTTGGATTTCTCGAGCTTCCGCAACAATTTCTTACCAGACCAAATTTTTTTTCAATGCAATCCTGATTAAGGTTCCTTGTTAAAAGAAATGAATAATTCCTGCATTTTAAGGCTTCCCATAAAGACAGAGCAGAGGTAATAGTAATTTTCCAACCATTTATAAAGTGCATAGTATTGTTACCTTTCCATCATTCTGTTTACAGAACCAAACACAAAACACTAAGTACGTAAATGTTTATTTTATTTCTAAAGGAAAATTCGTTCACTCAAAAAGACAACTGGTATATTTCTTTACATATCCCTAAGACGGACAACCTGTTTATGCATATCGCGCGTAGGAGACTTACCGTGCTCTATACACAGTAGCATCCGATATTCGAGCTAGATAGGCATAACGAGGGGAGGAGCTTAGAGTGATCCTTCTTGTCTTGTTAATGTTCGTTGTTATTACGTTATTGACTGGGATTTAATTTTAATTCATATTTTAATATTTAGTGCACATAAATATTTAAAAAATAGGTATTTCGGACCACGGCGCACGGTGAGGCAGCGCGAACATACCCAAGCGAGCCGCAGCTGCGTTCATAAGCGCAAGCTCCGTCTTGCTGTCCGGTTATTCCTCGATTGATCTATAAGGTTTGAAATTCATGGATTTGAAAAAATAGTTGGAATATTTGTGGCTATATCATTATTAGTAAGTAGGTATGGCTTAGGCAATAGTTAAAATTAAAAGGATATTATATTATCATAGTTAGAATAGTTAACATTCCGGATACTGAATGAGCAATTCACTCGAACATTTCAAAAGTACAAGAAAAAATGTAGAAAATAATACTTATACCCTGTAAACGTAGGAAAATACAGTATGTTTATAATTGCTGGATTCACCAAGCTGGGCTGTGCAAGTGTTTGGTCAGGCTTCAAAAATTTAGACAATTACACCATTGAAAACAAATATAGAGTTTGGGATATAGACCAGTGCCGAAGCCTTCAAAAACAGTAAAAAGTGAAAAAAAATAATAGTAGGATGAAACCCATTAGAAAAGGAGGGGAATATGGTATAATTGAGGAAAAAAATAAATTACGGGCGATCCGAGTTCGGGAAGTGGGAGGGGGTGGGTTTTTAAGGGTAAAAAATGGTTTATCTCGATTTCCGGCAAAACTACAAGTCCTACGAAAAAAAGTTAAATGGCAAAGTTGTGAGTAACAAAAAGCTCTACAACTTTTGTATTTACAATTTTTACACATAACCTCAAAATTTATGTGAAAAACTCAAATAACCAAGTTTTTGGTTTTTTATTTTTTAATCTTTTTCAAAAAAAATATTTCTTCACGAAATTTTGTGAAAACTTACCTTATTATGTCCCAAATACACTGTAATTTATTTGATTTGAAATATATTTTTTTTTCACCCTATTTTGACTTAATATCAAAAAAGCACCCTAATTTTCAATCGAAAATTCTCGCGTCAAAATATCAGCTTTTTTCAAAAAGTCGGTGGGCTTTTTGTTCGTTGAAATCTCTACTTTCTGATAGTCTGAAAAAAAATATACATCTCCATGGTAAATGTTCTCAGAAAATGCAAAAAAATCAAAAAAACTCAAATTCGAAGTTTTTTTTTAATCGTAAGATTCCATGTTACATTGATAGACCAAAAAATTGCAAATCGAAATACACTAAAGTAACGTAACCTAAAAAATTGATTACATTTAATCAAGTCCAATTATAAATGTAAAAATGAAAAAATTACACTGAGTCAATCTAGGTTTCAAAAAAATCAATTGGCAAAAATTAAATCACCCTTCATTTTGGCAAACCTCTCACCCACTGAAGGAGCAGCAGAACAGAATTGTTATAGGGCATATTATCAGCTTCAAACTTGGTTAGGCAACGAATTGACAACAACAGATATAAGCTGGAAGAAACAGCAACGTGGCATTATGACCAAATTTACAGAAAAGGATTTAATTCCGGAAGTATTGCTCAAAGCTATTTGCTGTCGCTGTGAAGCTGGGCTGGGTGTAACAGTTTGGAATGTGGCTGCCGAAAACATGATTTAAAATTCACAAATTTATGTAAAAATTGTCATGGTTCTGAAAATTGCTCCAATATGGAAGAAAAAACCAACGAAGAAGTAAATGATAAATGATGGATAAACTTTTTAACTCGACAAAATTGCAGCAATCACATTTTTTCTATGAAATTGTACAGTGATTAAAAAAAACTTCGAATTTGAGTTTTTTTCATTTTTTGCATTTTCTGAGAACATTTACCATGGAGATGTATATTTTTTTTCAGACTATCAGAAAGTAGAGATTTCATCGAACAAAAAGCCCACCGACTTTTTGAGAAAAGCTGATATTTAGACGCGAGAATTTTCGATTGAAAATTAGGGTGCTTTTTTGATATTGAGTCAAAATAGGGTGAAAAAAAAAGTATTTCAAATCAAATAAATTACAGTGTATTTGGGACATAATAAGGTGAGTTTTCACGAAATTTCGTAAAAAAGATACTTTTTTTGAAAAAGATAAAAATAAAAAACCAAAAACTTGGTTATTTGAGTTTTTCACATAAATTTTAAGGTTATGTGTGAAAATTGTGAATACAAAAGTTGTAGAGCTTTTTCTTACTCACAACTTTGCCATTTAACTTTTTTCCGTAGGACTTGCAGTTTTGCCAGAAATCGAGATAAACCATTTTTTACCCTTAAAAACTCACCCTCTCCCACTTCCCGAACTCGGATCGCCCGTAATTTATTTTTTTCTTCAATTATATCATATTCCCCTCCTTCCTACTATTTTTTTTTGTTTCAAAAATTATCGACCCTGGTCTAATAGATGATTGAAAATAAAACTAACCAAGTTTTCGAATTTCATGTATTGCATTATCCTGAAATATTTTCAGACTTGTGACAATTCTTCATATGAAGCTTCAAATTTCCCGCGGAAATATACCCCTTCCCGCACACAACGCAACTGAAAGGTTTTTCGCCAGTATGCAGCTTTAAATGATAGTTGAAAGAGGAGTTGTGAGCGAACTTTTTTCCGCAGAAGCTGCAAGTATAACGTTTTTCTCCAGTATGCACGGATTGATGCTGTTTCAATTCAACATTTCGGGAAAAAGTACTCGAACATAGTTTACAAGAATACGGCTTTTCCGCACTATGCGTCGGCATGTGCTTGTTCAATCTCGCTTGGCTTGAAAAGTTCATTCCGCAAATTTCACACAAAGCAGGTCTTAACTTGTACAATTCCTTGTGATGTCGAAAATTGTGATGCGACAGCCCGGCCTCGTTGCTGTAATGTTTATTGCACAATTTACAGTCGAATTTTTCTTGCTTTTGACCAGTAAGAGCTTCGTAGTGTATACTATTTCTGTGGTTTTTCGCCGAAGCTGAGGCAGAGAATGTTTTTCCACATATGTCGCATTCGAAGGGTTTTTTATTCTCGTGCACGTACCGGTGTTCATAGGCCATTTTAAGTGTAGCAAACTGCCTTTCGCATAAAGGGCATTGGTACTTTTTTATACCTTCGTGTTCGCGTAAATGTTTTTCCATCATAGACTTTTTGTGGGTGGTATACTCCTCACAAATATGACAATGGTATAATTCTTTTTTATTGTGTACTATCGAATGGATTCCGAAATCGATATTATTGGTGTAGGTTTCATTGCATTCTTCACATTTTATTGGGTTTTCCAATTTGGCAGGTTTTACTATGTACTTTTCGTAATCCTCTTGTGGGATTTTGGAAAGAATCCCTTGTATACCATTACTACGTGTTATTGTTTTTAAATTAGTTTTCAT
Source organism: Galerucella pusilla (assembly GCA_910591695.1). Taxonomy (NCBI): domain Eukaryota; kingdom Metazoa; phylum Arthropoda; class Insecta; order Coleoptera; family Chrysomelidae; genus Galerucella; species Galerucella pusilla. The sequence continues at coordinate 5,712 of CAJUYI010000321.1, forward strand.
TATTTCATTTTTCGGGGTAACTCTAAAACAAATTAGGTTAGATTCTCGATAGATCAATGGGGTGTTAAAACTGATATCCGGTGTTTAGTCTTTTATTAAAATATATTAGAACTTATGAAATCAAACAATTTTTTTTTGTTAAATCTACATTATATTTAAACTTAAAGTTGTGACGCGTTTCGCTAACACAGTAGCTTTTTCAAACGAATGGAGGTATAATGAGACATTTTCAATTTATACAGTGCCTTAATACTAAATTATACGGATATTTAACAATAAAATTATAATCTATTTACAAGGAAATCAAATGAATTTGTCTAAATATGGGATTAACTAAAGTATTTAACAAGTTTACCTGGAAACTCATTCACAACAATCCTACAGGAACCTTTCTAGGTAAAAAGGTTTAATAAGGGAGAATTGTTAATATCAAATTGGTCGTTAAGAAGATTATCTGAATATTTGTTTTTATTTATCTCTAGGGCTTCTAAAAGATTTAATTTGGAGGATTTAGGTTCTATACAAAATTTCAAAATTTGAATCGAAAGAGTGTTGGTTTGCTAATAAATGGTTTGAATAGTAGGAATCTGATTTTTGGTTGTCATAACTACGTTTGTGTTCTGAAATTCTAGTTTTAAAATTCTTAAAAGTTCTACCTATATAAATTTTATCACAGTCGTCATTACCACATTTTAATTTGAAAACTCCTGATTTATTTAGTTTTGAAGATTTGGATTTGTTAATAATAATTACGATCCAAATTTAATTGACAACATCATAAATAAAAAGATACGAGAACATACTCTAGAACAAGTATTTCCTTCTGATAAAAACAAAAATAACCAATTTAAAAGCTTAACTTACTTTGGAATACCATCCTTGAAAATAAAATCATTTTTAGAAACTTTAGAATTGAATATTTGCTTCAAAACCGACAACAATTTATCCAAATTCATTAAAAACAACAAATCCAAATCTTCAAAACTAAATAAATCAGGAGTTTATAAATTAAAATGTGGTAATGACGACTGTGATGAAATTTATATAGGTAGAACTTTTAGGAATTTTAAAACTAGAATTTCAGAACACAAACGTAGTTATGACAACCAAAAATCAGATTCCAACTATTCAAATCATTTATTAGCAAACCAACACTCTTTCGATTCAAATTTTGAAATTTTGCATATAGAACCTAAATCCTTCAAATTCAATCTTTTAGAAGCCCTAGAGATAAATAAAAACAAATATTCAGATAATCTTCTTAACGACCAACTTGATATTAACAATTCTCCCTTATTAAACCTTTTTACCTAGAAAGGTTCCTGTAGGATTGTTGTGAATGAGTTTCCAGGTAAACTTGTTAAATACTTTAGTTAATCCCATATTTAGAGAAATTCATTTCATTTCCTTGTAAATAGATTATAATTTTATTGTTAAATATCCGTATAATTTGGTATTAAGGCACTGTATAAATTGAAAATTTCTCATTATACCTCCATTCGTTTGAAAAAGCTACTGTGTTAGCGAAACGCGTCACAACTTTAAGGTTAAATATAATGTAGATTTAACAAAATAAAATTGTTTGATTTCATAATTTACTATGGATCTACATCAAGTAAAAGCCTCATCTATTCAATATTAGAACTTCTTTGCAAACATTAATTTAAAAAAAAATTCTACCGCATAAATAACAAACTGCTTAGATATGTACATTCTTGCTGTGCGTCATCGTTTGTGACGTATATCCGGGTTTTGGATATGTCGCTTATTTTATTTGCTATTATGACATGGTCCTAACCTTGAATTTGATAAATAAAATCATCAGGATCGTATTCAGTCAAATTCGAAAAAACCTATGAAATTAATAATTACCAGCTTCTTTTTCTAACTGAAAATACTTGAGAACTTTCAAAATGTTGACGTTTTACGTATATCTAGACATATTTTTGCATAAATATAACAATAAGATTAATATTCACTTTTCATAAATAATAATTGACCGTAAATAACAAAATACAGACCTGTCAAGAACTGTCAGTGTGACAGTAGAGAAAGACGTAAGACACATTGCCGCTACGAAAGTAACGCTTTCATAGTATTTTAAGCTCTCGATTGATAGGTTGAGCTTGCGCGTAATCTAAACATCAACCAAATCAAATTTTTGTAAGTCAAAGATTAGGGTTAACGTTTGTAATTCATGTAAACGGTTCATTATTGTGATATTTTGATTAGGATTAATCACAGACCTGCATTTTTATCAATTTCTTCCTACGTAATGTGTTAGAAGGGGACATTAACAATCGATGACGCACACCAAATAGATTATTATAAGAACTGTAGGTGAATTTTAGGACAGATTTTGACAATTTTTAGAAACACTTGGCACATTATCTTTATGGTGCTTGAAATTGTGATTCTTCAAACTGGATTGTGACATACAGTGTGGAACAGCAAAATGGAAGAAATTTTATAACGAATAAATGAGGGCGTGTCACGTGACAGTGGTCAATACCAACTTTATTATTTAAAATTCTAACGCCCAGTATATTATTTATTTTTTGGATTCTTCAATATAATCTAGACATGATTCATGTACAGGACGCAACTGCTTCGGAAATATTTAGGAAAATTATTGTATTGTTATTGTATAGTGAAAGTAACTGTGAGTTAAATCTGGTGAATAAGAAACTCAAGGATTTTTGTAACGTGTATATATTCAATAAAAAAAAGACGAAAAAAATATTAATTAAAGATTTTAATTGATGAAAACGAACATATTAATCAATTGTGTATAGTTTTATTGGTTTTATCAATATTTATCGACCCATGGTGAGTTTTCAAGTGAATCCGCAAATTCCCCGCTGAAATATACTTCTTCCCGCATATCGTACAGCTTTTCTTCTTCTCTCCTGTGTGGATTTTCAAATGATACCGATGCGCGGAGTCGTGTGCAAACTTTTTCCCACAATAAGTACAAGTATACCTCTTCTCCCCTGTATGAATCCGCTCGTGTATATTCCTAGTGCTTGTTATAGCGAAAGTTTTAGAGCAGTACCTACAGGGATACGGTCTATCGCCTGTATGAGTGCGCAAGTGCCGTAACATATCGCTGCGACTTCCGAATGACTGCGCGCCACAAAACTCGCAAAGTATATTGTAGTGGTGCTGATTGTGCGTGTTGAATTTGTGTTTATTTAATTGCGCTGTACTAGCGAACACTTCATTGCAAATAGTACATCTGAATGGTTCTAATTTAGACAGTACTTGCGGGTGGAATTTTCTTTTATGCGTTACGACAGATCCAGAATGATGGAATCCTTTTCCACAAATATCACATTCGAAAGGTGTTTGACCGTTGTGCAAAAATTGATGTTCATAAGCTACAACCAATCTTACGAACTGCCTTTCACAAATGGGACATTTATACATTTTTTTACCTTCATGATCTCGTACGTGAAGTTCTAAAGTACTTTTGTTTTTTATTTGGAAGTCGCATATGTGGCAGGAGTACATTTTATTTTTGTTGTGTTCACGAGAATGTAGAGCGAAAACTACGTTGTTTTTGAAATTTTTTTTACAAATTCCACAATTCAAGGGGATGTCTAATTCGGCGGGTTTAACTAGGTATTTTTCCATGTTGTCTAATTTTATGTTGGAGAAGTAGTTTTTTCCTTTTTTTCTTTGAAGTTGCCTAAAAATTACTTGAGTTTATGTCAAATTCAAACGTATGGATTATAAATGATCTTACCATGATATAATCTTGATAAACGAATGGAAATTAAGTGCAGAAACATTATTGCAACATTTTATCAACCCATTAACCTGGGTAGAGCTGATATTAAAGTAGCTTTCACCGATAACCTTCCAAGTTTAGCTTGAGATACTGTCGTGGCTCACAAACTGAGCTGTAGAAAAAACAGATCAATAGATTTGATTTATTTGTTTGCTAATAACATTCATTTAGCTGATTAATTTTACTTCGCTTAGCATATAACAAATTAAACCCACTTGGTATTACCCTCGACAGGAAACTAACATGGAACTCTCACCTACACAGCAGAGCAAAAAGAGCATATGCAGCTTATGAGCAGTGTCGGAGGATAGTGGGTCGCACATAGGGTCTATCAACCCGTGTGGTCACCTGGATCTACACTGCAATAATAAGACCCATGTTAACGTATGAAGCAATTGTATGGGAATCGAAGGTTCTACAAGTAACGGCCATCCAAAAATTATATCAAATACAGCGAATGGCTTGTTTAAACATCACAGGAGCCATGATAACAACACCAACCGCAGCAGTGGAACTAATTACTGGTCTGACACCTCTGGACCTGCGCGTCAAGGAGGTTGCGTTAATGGCCATGGTACGATTGCGCACGGCTGGTGTAAACCCCAAAGTAGGAGTGGGCCAATTGAGATTAAGACTATGACAAGAAACGCTTACTGCGTTACCTCTGCTGCAGGCAGCCAATGATTCAATTGTACCCAGGTTGGTGTTCAATAAACCCTACAAAATACAAATGAAACAGAACACAGAGCCAGATGCTGCAAATGCAATACGCATATATACAAATGGCTCGAAAATGAAAGAAGGCTCAGGATGTGGAGTTTACTCGAGAGCACTAAGCCTAAGGATTAAGAGGGGAATGGGAAACAATACCAGCGTGGTTCAAACAGAACTAATAGGTATCTTAATTGCCACAAAAGAACTAACCAGAAGAGGAATTTCTGGCAAAAATATATCATGTAGATTAATGTTGAACTTAGAGTTCTCATCGAATAAAAACTTTGAAATGCTAAGCAAATTTTGTTGAAAAAAATACGAATCATGAGGTAATTACACATATTAAGCAAAGTTTGAGCCCTTGTAAAGAATTAAATATGGATTAAATGGAAAAACTAATTGATAAGAAGTCTAATTTGAAGCTTTATGAATACTATATAAAAATCTCAGAATCCTCAAATTACTTATGACCGTACAATTCCTTATTGAAATTCGGTTGCTACCACTAAAATATCGGATAAAAATCCATCGCTCGCTTTTCTATCCTTCTATGACTGACATTGTCCCTCTGCTTCGGTAGTCGCGTGTTGATACAACGCTCGCCGGTCTCGGCGATGGGGTTGCTGTCAAGTGTTGGTGTTAGAAGGTGTGACATTTTTTGTATGCCATAAAACACCTCGATTAAAACTCCGAATAAATATACTTGTATTTCGGCCAAAAATATTAACAATTTCACAATCAATGCTTCAATTTAAATAACGGTTTTCCTTTTGGGCGGTTTTAAATATTTTTTCAATATTAGTTCAATATTAGACATACCTCGAGGTTGATTCATATTGTTACGAACTCACTGATTCTGAAGCCAGTCCTGTCGCAAACTATGAATGCGACCTTTCTAGAAAGGTTCTTTCGCAGGTAATATCCAGAATGTTCTGGAAATGTACCAGGCCATACAATGGTTTATCGCGAATGTTCTCGATTTGTAAAGTATACGCAGAGGTGGTGAATTCAAGAAAGTTCTAGAGATTCGAGGGACTATATATACGCGGGTTTTCGAGTGAATCGGGGAGTTGTTCAGTATACAGTGAATCGGTAAACAGTTTCAGTATACAATGAGTGAACAGAAAGTGAATATAAATAGTGTTGAAGATAAATTAGGACAATTATTATACCGAGTGTAGATAAATTAATAGACATTAAGTATTGTGTATATAAATTAAGTTTATTATAGTGTGTAAGTGTTTCTTTAATAAATCAATAGTTATTAGCCATAGCGAGTGTTGATTGTATCCCACGGTAAAAACTGTTTAAATAAATAAGAAAAACATTACAAAATCTTTTTTGAAAACAATAAGGTACTTCAATGACGGATAAAAGCCAAACTGCCTACAAAAAGTCATTGTCCACGATATGATAACCTTAAGTGGGTCTCTGGGCACAAAGGTATTCTAGCCAGACACTCTAGCTAAGAAAGGGTTTGAAACGGACCTCACTGGTCCTGAACTAATATTGGGTATATCAACTGCATGCAACAGCAAAGTCTTGGTCAAAAAGTGGGAGTCAAAGAAAGTGACAGGATTAGGTACTCACAATAAGGACCAATTTGTCTGATGAGCCTAGAAGAGGAGGAAGTAGCCTGACAAATTACCTCCAAAGGGAATGACATATTGGAGTGATAGAGTTGAGAAAAAAATGCTGTAGGGGGACAACAACTAGCTTATGCTCATAACCAAGAGCACAAAATGTTGAGGTCTCGATGCCTTGAAACTTTGACATGCCTGTTCTGATAAACACTGCTTTATGGAATGGCTTATTCTGCTTCTTATATTATGGTATTTTCATAATTCACAAGTAGATCTAAGTCTTTATATCGCTATTACCGTTTACAGTTTGTACCATTCTAAGCTTACAGGCTTTAACGTGGTTTTTCCAAGAACTTTTTGCGATAAAAGACTTAGCGCAGTGTCCACACACGTGTGGACGTAAGCCGATATGATTTTTAATGTGATACCTATAAGGTGAATGTTGTTTGAAAGCTTTACCGCAGAATTTACAAACGTACGGTTTTTCTCCCGTATGCGTTCGCATGTGAATCTTCAATTGAATTTCCCTAGCGAATGATTTACTACAAATCAAACATTTGAAAATATTTCCTAGATGAGCTTTTTGATGGGATTTTAATTTTTCCCTGCAAGAGAGTATTTTACCGCAAATGTCACAAATGACAGAAGGATCCACGTTTCTATGTTTAAGGGCCGGTTGTAGATGTCACAGGTGAACGTTAGTTTAACTGAACTGCCAGTCAACTTTTAACCGAGTTCATTTTGGTTTTCGTTGTAGAGTGCAAGATCAACATTAGTTTGGTTGAACGCCGTTCAGGTCACGTTGGTTGCACTGAACTACGCTTTTCATCTAAAATTTTAATGTCCCATGCCAAACTTGATCGTTGACTGACAGTGTTGATTGAGAATTATCAGGTGTATGTGGTTGTAAACAAAAAGGTGGTGGTTGTTGTATTTTGTGCGGAAAATTAATGGAGAAAGCAAATAAAAAACGATCAACAAATTTCAGTTCGAAAGAAGAGAATATTTTAATATCCTTATGGCCTTATTCTGTACAAAAATGTTACATCGATGTATAATAACATTTTCGCTGTTAAGATAACGCCGACTAAAATATTCGACGTTAGGAGTGTTTTGACACTGTTTGTTATAAGTTGAATATTGTAAATTTTCATGAAATGAAATTTTAGAGTATAAATTGAAAAAATTTTTAGGAATTATATGCGTATAGAAAGAAAAATCCGTTTGATATACCGTAAGACCTTTTCATTGCCTATTACAGGCTAAATAAAGAAATTAATTTTTACTTAGAGCCACATTTAAAAAATCCCGAAAATGCAAACGCCATACATTTTTTAAATAAAAATGATAAATAAATAATTCCTCTAAGAAAGTCTTCTTCCTTCTGGTTCCTTCACCTCTTGCGTTACATAATAGGACCAATAACTTAAGAATTAGGTAAATTCTACTACACAACATAATATCAGTGAAGTTAGCTACGATGTAATATTGCGCTCTCAATAATTTTTTTACATCGGGTGGTTCAGAATACGAATTTTAACCGCGCTGTTGAATTTGATTTAACATTGCGATTTTAACTACATCGATTACAAATCTCACAGTTTGTTTTTCTAATCGAAATCTACATTTAAATTCAATATCAGCCAATATTTCAAAATGACTGGGTCTATTTCTAAAGGTTTGCGGTCTTCTGGGATGTAAAAAACCATTCAAAATTTTTAAAAAATCTTCATTGTCGGTTAATTCTTCTAATAATTCGTTCATTTTGATTGAAATAATGAATTATCAGATATTCAACCCCACTTTTTAAGGTTAACAACTCAACGTCAAATGCCAAAACCCTCTTGAACCGCCTTTGAACGCCCTTCGAGGACCGTTCACGTAAACTTCTATTTGAACCACAGATCAGTAGTAACTGACGTACTTACAACAAAAATTTGCAATTAAACTCGGTTCAACGCAGAACCACAGTTGAACTATGCATCTACAATCGGTCCTAAGATGTTTGTGTCGGTATAAACCGGAGGGAAATTTATAGGTTATGTTGCATTCTTTGCACTCGAAGGATTTAGATTTGTGATGAAGTCCGCGTTTATGTGACGAAAGATGTTTTTGAAATTCGAAATGTTTACCGCATATTTCGCATTGGTAGTGACTACCGCCTCTGTGGCAGCTTTCGTGATCTCTAAGTTCGCTTTTGCCGTTAAAGTATTCTTCGCATGTTTCGCATTTGTATCTCAAACAACCGTCGTGGGTTCTAATGTGAGTTTCTATCGTATACTTGGTTTTTAATGAGGTATTGCACAAATGGCAGTAAAAGGTACTGTCTTCTCGATGGTTAACAGAGTGGATGGCGAAAGATAGATTCGTTTTGAAAGATTCTTGACAGTATTCACATTTAATTGGTTCATCGAGGGTTGGTGGTTCGTTTCTCTTTTTTCTTCGATTCTTTACTAATTTGTAATCATTTTCTCGTAATTCGGATGGTTGTGAATTTGAAATATTTTTGGAATTAACTTTCTTTAGCTTCACCGGTTCGGTTTTCCGTTTCCTAAAAGATTAATAATGATTAACAGACATATATACTTTATTCGGCATTCTCCTGAATTATATGTAGGTATTTTATTTTACTACAAGTATGAACAGAACAGTTTCAAGTACTATTTCAACACCTAACATTTTATAAAAAGCTTCAAGATCTCTAATTTGGACTGAAGAATAGATTTTCGCAGTGACTCTACCTTTACGTGACATCCTCACTTTACAAATTACATTTTTCAATAACATTTTATTGGAAATTGTAATTTATATCATTTTTAGCCAAAACCTTTTTTTATTCAATGAAGCTTTTAAATTTACTGGATAATGAGGATATTTCCTTCCCGATCTATTTAAAATAGTATTTTTCATATTTTTTTGGCTCAAAATATACTTTTTGATGCATTTAACTGTTAACTTTTATTATTTGGTGTAAAATAGCAATTTAAATTGATTTTGTTGTTCAAAATAGCAATTTAAAATGATTTTGTTGTTCCAAATAGCAGTATTCCTGCATTTTGTTGTTTAAACTAGCAATTTACATACATTTACTTGTTTAAAATAGCTTTTTTACGTGGAAAAAATTGTTTAAACTATCAGTTTTCATAAGTTTTGTTGTTTAAAATACCAATTCACATGAATTTTCTAGTTAAAAATAGCAATTTACATGAACTTTATTGTTTAAAATAGCTTTTTCCATAAATTGGTTATATTAAAATAGCAATTTACATAAATTTTTTTGTTTGAAATAGCAATTCACATGAATTTTGTTGTTTGAAACAGCAATTTGCATGAATTTTGTTGTTTAAAATAGCAGTTTTCATAAATCATGTTATTTAAAATAGCAATTTAAATGGATTTTAATGTTTAAAATAGCA
>CAJUYI010000321.1:35645-50763 GCA_910591695.1 Galerucella pusilla
TATTTAGCTAATAATGAATTTATGCGTTACTTTATGGACGCACTGTAGATCACACGAAGCTTATGGAATGGATTTAAATAATATGGGAAATGGTACAAACGAAAGAATGGTGTGATTTTTGTTATTTTTAACACTTTAAGTTTCCGAGATATCTTTAATCGACTTTGAGAGATGCTTTTTACGATATTTAAGAAACCTCTCAATTCAATATATTAAGACTTATCCAGTAAATGTCATTGGAGCGGAATCGCACAGTTTAACGTGATATTCCAATTCAACTTTAGATTTAAAAACAAATTTACAAAAATTACAAGCATTTCCGGGTCTATCAACATTATGGGTTTTCTCGTGTGTTTTTAAAGGTGTTCTTTGTGCGAATCCCTTACCGCACAATTTGCAAACATACGGTCTCTCTCCCGTATGCGTACGGATGTGTTCGACAAGTTGATCTTTTTTAGAGAAATTTTTCGGGCAAATGTGACATGCGTAAGGTTTGTACCCCGTGTGTATTCGAAGATGAAATTTTAGTCGTTTTTTGTTGGCTAATTTTTTGCCGCATATTTCGCATATTACAGTCAAGTCGATTTCATCGGCTTTGTGGATCTTGATTATGTGCGTTCTAAGACCTTCTGCAGATTTGTAATGTTTCTTGCATTCTACACAATCGAACTTCACAAGAGGTTTCCCTGAAAAATGAATTAGATACAAAAACAAAAACTAGAGTAAAAAGGGAGGACCTGGTGAAAAGACTGTTAAGCCAAAGATTACAGAATAAAATATTCTGTAATCTTTTGTTGAGCCTGATATGAGCACAAAAAGCCTCTGACTGGTTGTGCCGATCAATCAATCAACCCAAAGATTCTGTGTTATACCAACGAACATTAACAAGACAAGAAGGGTCACTCTCCGTCGGAACTTTCATGTCCAGCTTACACAAGCGCGCCGATGATTTCGACAAATTCCTGGAGCCGTGCACGTGCTCGTGCTTATACGAGGTTCATGCAAATTGCTAGCGATTGAAACGAATAAACGTTCACTTACCAGGGTGATTTACAAACATCTAGCAATAATTGTTATCTTAACCTATTCCGCTTAGTGGGGATTAAAATAAAAAAGGGAATATCGTCACGATATTTAATTGGTGAATCTAAACATAATTATAAAAAGAACTGGTGGCAAAAATGAAGGGAAAAATGAAAGTTACATCAAAAAGTAATAATGTAGTAAGCTACAGATGAGACTAGTAGGTATAAAAATTGACAATAAAATGTTTGCAAATGCCAACTTAAATAGGTATTCTTTTTTTTTTTATAATAAACACCCAGCAGGGCATTTTTTACATTATAATCTGATCTTATTAGATCAATGAATAATTCTGTTCTAACCTAATTTACTAACGATGCAAAACCTAAGGCTAAGGACTTACTCACTAGAATCCCTTAATTTTTCTAATAACTCACTACACTAATGTTATCGTGTACACAAACAAGCACTGCACTCTGCTTTTGTATTACCTAACACAATTTACACTAACTCGAAAGGTTTTATCCTCTTAAGTCTTCTGATTTGGTTTGTATTGTCTAGGAGCTGGATGGCCTCTACATTGACATGTTGAAGAAGTCGCTGTTCATGACTCTCAGCAAATTTGTTAATGGTTTGATTAACAGTGTCCATTTCCAAGTCCCTGTGGAGGTCACCATTTCTGCTGTACCAGGGGGCATTGACGATGCTCCTTAATACTTTATTCTGGAATCGCTGAATTATTTCTAAGTTGCTTTTACTGGCGCAACCCCACAGCTGGATTCCATATGCCCATATGGGCTTAAGAATCTGTTTGTACAAAAGTATTTTATTGTATATGGACAGGGTGGAATTTCGTCCGAGCAGCCAATACATTTTTCTAAATTTTATATCTAATTCTAGTTTTTTCTTTTTGACATGAGCTCTCCAGCGTAGCTTAGCATCCAGTGTCATACCCAAATATTTTGCCGTATCAGCATATGGCACTTGGATATTGTTTATGCTAACAGGGATATATTGGTCTCTTTTATTTGTGAAATTGACATGGGCGGATTTAGCCTCATTCAATTTAATTCGCCACTGCTTAGTCCAATGGTTAATTTTATTGACTGATGTTTGAAGATTTGTTGCCGCTTCTTCGTGATCTTTGCCTACAGCCATAACAGCAGTGTCATCAGCAAAGGTGGCTATCGTGTCATGCTCTAATTCAGGAATATCACTGGTGTATATTAGGTAAAGGACTGGCCCCAATACACTGCCTTGTGGTACTCCTGCTTCAATTTCCTTCAGTTCAGAGTAACAGTCTTCCTGCTTAACTCTAAAAGCTCGATTTGAGATATAAGACTCCAGCAATTGTGCAAATTGTTTGGGCAAAAGCTTGCTTATTTTATGGTTAAGTCCCTCATGCCATACTTTATCGAATGCCTGTGCCACGTCAAGAAAGACTGTAGAACAAACTTTTCTTTCTTCCAACGACTGCTCAATTATGGCCGTGATCCTATGGACTTGATCTATAGTAGAGTGGCTGTGTCTGAAGCCAAATTGATGGTCTGGAATTATATTTTTGTTTTCAATAATTGGCTTAGAAGTATTTTTTCGAACAGTTTTGAAATTACAGGGAGCAAGGAAATGGGCCGGTAAGACGAAACTTCATTTGGTGGTTTTCCGGGTTTAGGAATTATTATCATTTCTGCTACTTTCCATATCTTAGGTACATATTTTAATCTAAACGATGCATTTATAAGATAGGTAAGTTTTACAATTGCCTTACGTGGCAGTTGTTTTAGAACTTCCCCCGTAATTAGGTCAAACCCTGGGGCTTTCTTCGGGTTGATGTTTTCTTTAATTTCTGCTGTTATTTCTTTTGGTGTAGCAAGTCTTATTTCACTTATTTCACCCTCTTCCAGATTAAAATTGTTCAAGTCAAGAGTGTTTTCACCTTCATTTGGCTGGAAGGTCTCTTCAAGATGCTCGGCGAATCTATTAGCTTTTTCAGGTTGTTTCAAATCCGAGGCCCTCAAAGAGTACCAACTTACCTAACAGTAAAATACGGGTACTGGGAAAAATAATTATCGCGATTCGAAAATTGTGAGAATCGATACACGAACCATCCAAAACCAAATGCGTTTAACCTAATGAGTTAAAATCTATGAATTTTGAAAGTCTTTCATATTGAATATGCCGGTTTTCAAAGATGTTTTAAGATATTTATTAATTTTATGTTAGGTTTCATTGATTGTTTCGAAGAATGTATATTTTTTATTTCCTGGTTCGCAAATTTAATTGTTAAATAAATCCGCAGCCTAATATATAGGTTTAAAAATATTTATGAGGAAACTCTCTACAAGGATGTGTAAACAGTAAATTTTCATATAATTTTCTAAGGGTCGCTCCAACGTTTTCGTGACAACTAATCTTATCAAAATTTCCAACAAAGATTATTTCTAGTTGTTTAACATATTCTACAATATTACTAGGAGGTACATTCAGACCTCCATAGTTTTTAGAAGTCGAATATGCTTTATGCTCTAAAAATACAGCCGCTTCTTTGGGTAATGTCTTTTCATCATTATACTTTGTGCAAGCACTACAAGAGTGTTGCAGCAAACATTTCCTCAATAGATAGACAGAAATGTAAACTATAGCATTGCCATCCGTACTTGAAAGATTTCTAAGGTTCCTTGTTAAAAGAAATGAATAATTCCTGCATTTTAAGGTTTCCCATAAAGACAGAGCAGAGGTGATAATAATTTTCCAGCCATTTATAAAGTGCATAGTATTGTTACCTTTCCATCATTCTGTTTGCAGAACCAAATACAAAACACTAAGTACGTAAATGTTTATTTTATTTCTAAAGGAAAATTCGCTCACTCAAAAAGACAACTGGTATATTTCTTTACATATTCCTACGACGGACAACCTGCTTATACATATCGCGTGTAGGTGACTTACGGTGCTCTATACACAGTAGCATCCGATATTCGAGCGAGATAGGCATAACGAGACGAGGAGCTTAGAGTGATCATTCTTGTCTTGTTAATGTTCGTTGGTTATACGTACCAGTTAAAACTTCATAGTGGTAACTCCTTCTATGAGACGCCAATCGTGAAGAAAACATAAAATATCTTCCACAGATCTCGCACTGAAAAGGCATCTCACCGGTATGGAAATTTTTATGTTCTTCAGCTTGCTTCTGTCCCATGAAACCCTTTCCACAAGTTTCACATTTGAATTTATTGGTTCCTTCGTGGGTTCGAACGTGTATCCCAATTTTATATTTATAAGAATTTTTGTAGTTACACAAATGACATGTGTACTTTTTATCCGTGCTGTGAACAAGAGAGTGGAAAGCAAAGTCGACGTTATTGTTGAAAGAAGCTGTACAATCATCACATTGTAGTGGATCTTCCAGGAGTAGAGGAGGTGGATGTGGGGCTGATTTTCTGGGAGTGTTCGTTTTTTGTTTTGAACTTTGTTTTTTGGTAGTTTTATTGCGTTTTCTTCTTTGAGGTTCCGAAGAGTTTGTTTTTTTAGATTTTTTCCTAGAACTGAAAAAATTTATTAGATAAATGTAGTTGGAGTTTTGTTAGTATGTACTTACTTCGTCAGTTCGTCTCCTATAAGTGAAAATAATTATTTTATAGAGGTCTTTCTCTATTCTCTAAAGTTTTAAGATATCTTTTTTGGTTCAGGAGATATTGTAAGCATTAAAAATGGTCTCTGTACGACAAAGAAAAGGAAACATTCATAAATATTGAAATTTATTTGTGAACGAATGTGAGGTTACAATTCTCAATTCATAATCTAATTAATATACAAATTAAATCTTAACAATGATTGCGCATTAAAATCAATAAAAAAAATAATCAGTCTCAAATATAAATACAATTCATTTTATTATAATTAAAAGTATAAAATACCACCTTCTTAATAAAAATATAATCATTATTGACAAACATGTCAATATTAAATGAATAAAATAAGAAATACTTGCTGATTATAAAGCATTGTTTTCAATTCATTTGTCAATTTTTTTGACAAGGTAGTGGTGCATTCAAATTTTTTGCGTTGAAAATCAAAATTAAACCATTGACTCTTTAATTTACCCTCGTATTTACCCAGTGGTAATCAAAAAAATCAATCAAAGCTTGTCATTAATGAATAAAAATATAATAGAACCATAAAATCAGAATTATTGAGTCTCCAATTTGTTAAGCTATATTTATTTTAGGTCCATTTGAAAATCTGAAAATTTATAGAAAAAAAATATTCCCATTGGAAAAAAAATATAAAGTCAATTACAGGCTCGTTTGAAAATGCATTCCCCATTCTAAAAAAATTCCTTAATACCGAAAAATCGAGTTGAAACCGGAAAAATAATATATTATGCACCAAAGTGGTGAAGTCTATAAATATATTCCAATAAGTCCGGTCACTCCTTTGATCGTCGGAAAACGCCGGCATTTTTTGCGGAGAGTCGTAAATCATGTGCGACACCTGTTTTTGCTAGTCATTTGGTTGTATATGAGGTGACGGACGGTGAATTCATTCGTGAAGGAATTTACCGGGTGCAATTAGAAAATATGTTGACTTTATTCTTGTTTTCAAAAATATTGGCAATCTATATAAATTATATTATTGCTAAGTAACTTTTTAGAAATTTTGTTTTAACCGAGGAATGGAATAAAAAAAATCATAAACATAGACTTCAATAACGTATATCCGAGCGTATATCTGATAATACTTAATAACTAATTCAGAATGATCAGCGAATGAACATTTGTGTTGATATAATCATTATAAAAGAAATAACACAGTTTAACATCTACTTGGGACAAAACGAATACAAATGAACAATTATTTAGGTCAAGTCCATTTGGAGTGTACTCTGTAGCGTTGTATTGAATGAATAAATAAAAATAATGAAATATCAACAAACAAATAAGTATTATGTACATTCTTAAAAATTAATAAATACTTGAATAGTTATAAATTTTTCAAGATTTTCAATTTGGGATGTTCTTTATTCTTTCTAAAGGTCCTTAGTGAGGAATTTGCAAATTTCAGTGTATAATAGATTCGCACCCTTGTATATAAGGACAGCAAGTATTCCCATGGGAAGTTTGGGCAAGGATGCGAAAATGCGATAGTACACAACTTGGTCTTCAAGTTCATTCCTATTCCTACATCATCCTGCACACATAAATCATTGAAATTTTCAGTGAATATATTATTTTCTAAAGAAATCAGATATTCACTGAAAATTTTTGGAGGAACTGTCAATCCTCCAAACCGTCCCTGCTTACTACTTTCATAGACTTTTTTTTTCGCAGAATGATGTGGACTGGTCACAACCTTCCTTATTGCGAAAGTTTAGGCAAATATCGCATTTGTGTTTAACAAAACACTTTTGCAAAAAATATCCACCCACATAAACCAGGGCATTTCCTTCTTCTGTGGACAAATCCTGATAGTCTTTCCTTTTTATGTCCAATATTGGCTGACCATTTTTTTTCTTGGCCGTCGTAAACAATGATCCTCCCTTTTTCAATAAATCTGGCGTTATTGTCTGTAGAATTTCGTTGGCGTCCTCTACACAATTGGAGCCCTCCTTCTCGTCACAATATCTGAGAGCAAATAATTTCTTAAATGCTCTGATGAATTGTTTTGTCCCAAGTAGATGTTAAACTGTGTTATTTCTTTTATAATGATTATATTAACACAAATGTTCATTCGCTGATCATTCTGTATTAGTTATCAAGTATTATCAGATATACGCTCGGATATACGTTATTGAAGTCTATGTTTATGTTTTTTTTTTCATTTCATTCCTTGGTTAAAACAAAATTTCTAAAAAGTTACTTAGCAATAATATAATTTATATAAATTGCCAATATTTTTCAAAGCAAGAATAAAGTCAACATATTTTCTAATTGCACCCGGTAAATACCTTCACAAATGAATTCACAGTCCGTCACCTCGTATACTACCAAATGACTAGCAAAAACAGGTGTCGCACATGATTTACGACTCTCCGCAAAAAATGCCGGCGTTTTCCGACGATCAAAAAAGTGACCGGACTTATTGGAATATATAGACTTTTCTAATACTTATTTTTATTTGAATAAAAACGAGAACTCTCTCGAAAGTAAATACTGGAAAAATCTTCTGAATTTTGAGTGATTACTTATAAGTACTTACTTATATTTACAATATCTACTTTTTTCGTTACGTAAACATTGACCATTGAGCGTCTACACTTGTAATCAATTCATTAACATCATAAGTTACTTGCACATTTATGCTAGCAAATCCTTTTCTATTAATAAAATCATCGCCAAATTCATGTGGTTTTTTAATTTAAACATGAGTGCAATATACAGCACCAATGACTGTAGGAATTTGAAATCGATTCGACCATTTAATTCTTGCTTCTTCTAAGGCATCTAGATTAGATGGAAATTTTATCCAATGGTGGACCTTTTTTAATATACCATCAGCTACTTCACTTATGGTTTTGCATACTGTAGTATGATGAACGCCAAAATCTTCACCAATACCTGTTTGAAATCTGGTATCACTAACATATCGTAGGAATATCTCCATCTTTTGCCGAGATGCAAGTGCACCTTCTCTGGATTCATCTTTCTCTGGTAAAAAATAATCCGAAATATAGTCTATACTTTCACTTTCAAAAAGCAACAAAAGCTTAGATTTGCTTCTTCTCTTCCTATAGTTATTTCTGTTACGAACATTTATGAAGTCCACCATGTTTAACAATATACTAGCAACTACCGTAGGAAAAAGGATGCTTTATAGATACCTTAAAAATCGTCAAGTTATAACTTACTAATTTAAGACAGATCTTATTTTTATTCAAATAAAAATAAGCCAATACTGGAAAAATCCTTATATTTTAAGTAACTACTTCAAACCAGAAGAGTTTGCTTATGGCCATAAGTAATCCCTTTTACATTACCTTTTATTCAATTTATACTAAGAAAATACTTAAATAAGAGGCAGTAGAAGCCAATACTCTTTTTTATTCAATAGACCCATTATGAACGTACTCGTTATGACATGTCATTTTTGGTTGAGCGCGAATTTTAAATGGATGGCATTATTATTCAAATCATTTTGTCTTCGTAGGTAATTTCAAGCAGCAAATATGTTAAAGACAATCTCCTTGGTATACAAAATTATGTTACACAAGTTTTTGTTGAACTACTATCCCTGAATTCTCAAAATATTTGAAATTGTCCATTATTGACCTAGGTAAATAATAGAGAATTATTAACCACTAATAGAGAAATCCAACTTCTCAGTTGGCTAGAAGAAGCAATAGTTGTCCACTTCACAGCTAGTAGTGAAAAAAATTTATTATTGAATAAGAGAAGCCTCTGATTGCGAAAATATATATATTTTTCTATAAATTACCAGATTTTCAGGAAGGAACGAAAAAAATTATTAGACAAAGCCATTAATTACAAAAAGCAGAAATTTTATTGGTGCACTACAAAAATGTACACATAACACTATCGAGTTTTTGAGGGTTCCGTGGAACGCAACATTTTTATAGACACTGTTCACATCTAATATACAGATCGCGTAATTTCTCATGGAACCTTCCTGGATCACACAAGTACGACAAGGCAAATATGAGAAAAACATTCGGCCATCCCCTAAACCTGGGTACACGCCTCCGATGCGCGCACACAGTTATACTTTCTCTCTCTTTCAAGCTGTTTTTCTCATATTTTGTTTGTCGTACTTGTGTGACCCAGGAAGGTTCCATAAGAAATTACGCCACCTGTATTTAAAAAACCATGAATTTAACATACCCGAATGCGAAATATTCACTGACGGTACAAATGAGCGAGACAAGTTTGCAGATACGTATTTAGGATAAAGGAAAATATATTCTGTACATAGTAACTACAGACTAATAAATAAAGAAGAGACTTGATGCGCGAGACAAAATAATAGAACAGTCAGGCGGCACTCAAGGCAATTTCGAGCCAGAGAGTAATGTCTAGATCAGTATGGGATTATATAAAAAAGCTGAGGATGATAAAGGAAAGGAATAACGTCCAGCTGTCCTAAGTAGGTACCATGTCTCCAGGACCGGGATCTTTAGAAGTTCGACTATTCGCGAGAATGTCGAGTGGATTTTCCAAACACACTGGAGAATAGCATGGTGGATCTTATTTCTCATTTTTTAGGTGTACTGGAGAGTAGTTTAAAAAGCACGTGAGGAAGAAGATAACCTACATGTAGCTTGTGTTTATTCCCATCCTGTTTTTTGTGACTTCATTCTTTCACGCAGTGGCAATGAAGTTGATTAAGGCCCAAAAAGACAGGTCATTGAATATAGAAAAGATCTCTTCTATCAGAGAACCTTCTCGTCGTATCTTCCGTCATATCCTCAACATAATTGCTGGCTCCCAGCTCAGTTATCTGTTTTTAGTATTGTTAAATTGGCGGAACAATATTGTGAAAATTAAGAGTGACAAAAGTAGATATTAAATGACAGACCAAAAGGTAAAATATGAGCAGCATGTGCTGCCTGACTTATCCTGGTTCAACGCATTTTTTGAAACATTTTAAAACACACAGTAAACAGTAAACCTACTTTAAGTAAGTAACTAAATCTGTGTTTGAAATAAGTACAAATAAAAACAGCTCTAGGTTTGCGGTTCCATTTTATGATTTAAACCGTATGCGGCGGCGAAGGGTAGTTGGGCAGCAAAAGGTAACTGCCCGGCAAAACACACTTTGATGTGATTTTCGAGCTCTACCTTAGATCTGAGCACCAGGCCGCATAGAGTGCAAGAGCTCCCAGGACGATCGACGTTATGTGTTCTCTCGTGGGTTTTCAAAGGCGTTCGTTGCGCGAAACCTTTACCGCATAGCTTACACACGTACGGCTTTTCGCCGGTATGCGTGCGAATGTGTTCTATGAGTTGGTCTTTCTTGGAAAAACTTTTCGGGCATACGTGACAAGCGTGAGGTTTGTAGCCGGTATGTGTGCGTAGATGGAATTTCAGTTTTTCTTTACTGGAAAGTCGTTTTCCACATATTTCGCATATGACGGATAAATCTATTTCGCTCGATTTGTGCTTTTTTATGTTGTGTCTTCGTAGACCGCTCGCAGACTCGTAGTGTTTGTTACATTCCACGCAGTCGAACTTCACTAAAGGTTTTCCTAAAAAAAAAAAGAATTTAGGTTAATTTACAAAAATTACTTGGACTTGGACTACAAAATACAGGACAGACCACCACTGCAAACTAAGGGTTTACTGATTGAAAGACTTAAGATAAGCCGAAGCCTTCATCAGAAGACCTTAAAAAACCTTTCAGGACACTGTAGGCTGAGCTATAAACACCGAGTGCCCTCTCTGCTTAGAAGAAGGTGAATCATTATGTGCTACTGTTAGTGACTCTTAGAAGAGACAACTATCTCAGATCAGATGGTCTGCAAACTAAGAGTTTACTGAATGAAAGACTTGAGGCAAGCCCAAGACTCTATCAGAAGACCTTCAAAAAGCCTTTCAGGACACTGTAGGCTGAGCTATAAACACCAAGTGCCCTTTCTGCTTAGAAGAAGGTGAATCATTCTGTGATACTGTTGCTACAGGAGCTGCGTTTGAGCGCCCTGAAGTTTTATTCCTTGTAGAAATTTAACTTAAAGGGGTAATCTGATTTGAGATACAATAGACACTATACTGTTCTTGGTAGCAGTCTCAGACATTTTTGGGTTCACTTTGTTTTCTGGTCTCTGCGATGTAGTACAGGGAATGAAGCATTTCACCTGGCAATTTTTTCGTCCAGCATGGATTGACTTGAAATTTTAACAGACGGTAGGTGATAGCCCAAGGATCAAAATCTATATCGAACCGAAGGGCGCTAAAGCCTTGGGGGTGGTTGCCACCCCATCTCGGGGGTGAAAATTTTTCATTACATTTTAACCACAGGAATCGATTGAAATACATTTTTTTTGTAAAATCAATATTCTCTAAGTTATTCGCGTTTGAAATTAACGCTTTTTAGAGGAAAAAATCGACGTTTTTGATATGTTTTTTGCGGATAACTCGAAAATTGTGCATTTTATCAAAAAAACTGCGGAGAGCAAAATTGTAGCTTTTAAAAAAACAAACAAAATCCTTTTTTTATAATTTTTCTAAAACCAATAGGAACCGAGATATGGCACATCAATGATAAGCTTTTTTCCCAAATGCAAAATGTGATAGATTCAAAGTCAAATACCGGAAAAACGATGCATTCTTCGTAGAAAGCTCATGGAATCTTTTTCAAAGAGCATAATTAGACCTTTCTTTTGAAAAAAAAGGTCTGTAGCATAAAAATTGAGTGAATTATGACAAAAATAATTTTTTTTACATTAAAATCAGTGAAAACAACCCCCTAACTACCCCCCTAATTAAAATTGATCTTTACCCTTGTGCAATTCTCTTTGTACATGTATGGTTATTATGTCCAAGAAGTTTGACCAATTTAAAATTCATAGTTTTCGAAAAATTATGGCTTAAAGTAAAAAGTTATTTTTCATTATTTTTTATTTTTTACCCTTTCTTTCAAAATAACTCCGAAAATATTAGAGGTACAAGCAAAGTTAAAAAACGAAATTGTAGCTTTTTTATGACAAAAATTTTCCTGTAGGTAGATTTTTTGTACATTTAATATTTGACGAGATATAGCCGTTTAAAACGTCTATTTACGCACGAGCACCACCTTTTTTTAGCCCTTTAAACTCACCATATTCAAAAACGAAAGGGTCTAAAGAGATTTACCTTACAGATCCTTGTAGTTCTTGAAAAACCTTACAAAATCGTTTTTGAATAAACTTTATCATCAAAAATGAAGGAAATACGTTAAAAAAACCAATCGATTTTTTTTTTCTAAAAATTCCAATAGTATAGTATAGTGCACTTGGAAGCATAATAATATACAAAACCGGTTTATTCGGCAGTGGGGCGTTATATATACGAAATATCTATTACAATAGTTTATAAAAATTGCAATGTTGTGAAGGGTGGTTTTTAAAGGTTGAAAAGTTACTTAATGCACGTGACACATTTTTTCTACAACAGAATTATTGAGCAAATCCCTATAAGCATTAATAATTTTTCTCTTGTAAAAATTTTTTTTTTTACATATAACACTAATAGCAGTTGATTTTTAAGGGTTGAAAAAGTATAAAATTGTATTTTGAAATATAACAAATTCATCATTTTACTAATTCAAACCAATTTTCACCTATCTCAAGATTTATAATGCTATTTTTCAATTTTTGACATTTAGGGGTAGTTTTCACCCCAAAGAAACAATCAGGGTTCGTCGGCATGACATGAAATATAAAGCAGAGGGTGAGTTGAGCCCAATCCCAAATTTTTATGCAAATCAATCAGAGGCGAAATCATTTTTTAAGGATTCGTGATTTTTTTGACATTAAGCTGTAACAGGGGCTGCTCTTTAAGGGTTGAAATATGATGAAATTGTATTCCAAAGCTCAAAACAATCATTATTCAACTTATCCAAACCAAATCTTACCCATTTTCAGGTTTAAAATGTTATTTTATGATTTTTGACAAATAAGGGTGGTTTTCACCCCTAAAAACCGTTTAGCGCCCTTCGGTTCGATATAGATTTTGAGCCTTCGGCTATCACACCTCCTTGAAAAATTTCAAGTCAATCCATGCTGGACGAAAAAATTGCGAGGTTTTACCTTTTTTTGAGCTTCATTCCCTGTACTAGTGTGTACCAATCAACAACTTCCAGGACTTTGCTACGACAGGTTTCAAGGACTTTTTAATATATAGGTGGTTTGAAGGGAAAAAAATATCAATCTTACCTGTTAAAATTTCATAATGCGACGTTCTTCTGTGAGACGCTAAGTGCCAAGAAAACATGAAATGCTTGCCGCATATTTCGCACTGAAACGGTTTTTCTCCGGTGTGGAAATTTTTGTGTTCCACGGCGTGCGTACTAATAGTAAAAGCTTTATCGCATATTTCGCATTTATATTTAGTAGTACCTTCGTGTGCTCTTACATGCATTTCCATGTGATATTTGGAACTGTTGCGATAGTTGCATAAATGACATGTATATTTCCCGTCATCGCTGTGGCTTAAAGAATGAAATGCAAAATCTACATTATTGTTGAAAGATACATTACAAGTATCGCATTGTATGGGCTCTGGTAGTTCCATTGGTGGGGGGTGGTGTAGGACGATCTTTTTAGGGTTTTGATTTTTGCGTCTAGATTTTTCTGGTTGTTCTTTATCGGTTTTTGGTAAATTTTTACTACCTTTTTTACGACCCCTTTTAGATTTAACGACTACTTGTTTATTTTCTTCTTCCGCGAAGATAGGCTCTTCTTTTTCTTCTTTTATTTCCACTTCTTCTTTTTTTATACTGTCTAAAAGTCCGAGATTTTCAAAGTCCTTTTTTACTTTTTGTTTTCGTTTTGTCAGTGTTTTTGATTTTCTAAAATAAAAAGTATATTAGTAAAGTTGAACATTAAAAGAAATTTTCTAAACAATTTCATACACCTAAGTGTTTAATATCCTGACCTATTCGAAGAATTAAATTGTATCTTTATTTTTCACTTACCTTTTTTCATAACGTCATCACAGTATAGGAACGAACCAGTAGTATAACTCTCATAAATTTCATTCATAAATTGCCAGAGCTTTTGATAACCTTGAACGGATCGCTTTACGATTCGTTTTACCATAGGCGTAGATGCATACGTTTTAAAATGACTTGAACGTGTTAAATGTTTTTTCTTAAATATTTTAGAACAGTACACTTAGGAGTGAATAAAACAATAGTCTTATACAAAATATTCATTGGTTTTTCCATATTACAATTTTCATTTTGTTATGATTTTTAAAATTTTTATTGACAAATTTTAATGTATAATATAGTCGTACCCCGAAGAAAAGATTCATTAAATATTTTATTGGAAAATCAACACAAGGATGTACAAACTCTGTTGTTTGACTAATATTTATGAGTCATTCAACAATATTATCTTCCGTAGCAACTTTCTCAAAATTCATTTGGAATAATGTTTCTAATAATGAGATGTATTGTACAAAATTTTCATGCGGCATATTCAAGTTTCCAAAAGTATCCTTATTCGTATTTTCATAAGCTCTAAGGTAACAGTATGAAGACGAATCGTCTAAATTCTGATACGCTTATGAATAAGTCTCACATACGCTGCATGTATGAATTTCCGAACATGTTTCAATTAAATAACCACAAAAGTAGCGAACAAAATTCTGTTCCAATAAATCATTTGTCTGAAAGTCTTTGGGCATTGCAGTATCTGATGAAATAAATACTGTTGGAATAGCCTTTTTTAAAAGAAGTTTTCTTCACATAAACGAAGACTACTATTGTATATAGATTATAGTTTTGGCATCAATTCAGGCCTATAGCATGCTTCGAGCCAAACTTTAGCTTTGAAACAAAAACAACAAATTAAATCAATGCATGAAACTAAGGCTCATAAATGTAATATGAGAAAATGAAATGTGGAAAAAAAACTAGTAACAACAATTTAAAAGATGGATTTGTAGTTGATAGTGTTTGTGTATGCACGAAAAAGAAAATAATAGAAACAACAAAGTGTATAAACGTTTATTTGCTTATATTGCACGACAAAGTAACATAAAAACAATAAATAGGTGCATTAATAAAATGTTATTTAATTTTATTGTGTATATTTAAATTAAAATAGAAATATATGTTTATAAAAATAATACTATTAATTTAATATTAATAAAATTAAATGTTAAATTTACCAACAACGTTGAAAAAAATTTTTTACAACTGAATTGATTTGTTAATTTAAGTTCTGGTGATGTTTTGGAATATTTCAGATATAATTAGAACCCTTTTTTGGGAGTCAGAGTAAAATAATGTTTCTGATGTTTATCTGAGCCAAGCATGTGAGTCTTATAAGCTGCCAAATGATTATTTTGAATAAATTAAATTGTTTATGTATGCCAGAATTCAATTTCAAGATATGGTTTTAAATGAAACTAACTGTTTCTAAATGACTCCACAA
>CAJUYI010000321.1:55763-70085 GCA_910591695.1 Galerucella pusilla
GAGTAGATTCCACGAAGTGAGGGTTTATACAGTTAACTCAATTTCAAGAGTTCACAATCTGAGT
This sequence comes from Galerucella pusilla, assembly GCA_910591695.1. Classification (NCBI taxonomy): domain Eukaryota; kingdom Metazoa; phylum Arthropoda; class Insecta; order Coleoptera; family Chrysomelidae; genus Galerucella; species Galerucella pusilla. Next base: position 55,828 of record CAJUYI010000321.1, read on the forward strand.
ATCGAGGTGTACTTTTGTAGGGATGTACCTAGATTGGAAATTTTGAAAAATAACGCAGCAAAAACAATCCCTTCATATCCTGTTTTATTTAAAATTTGCTCTCACATATCAAATAAAATGTTAATTCTCTGCAATTTTCTCTACCCTGTATAAAATATACTGATTTACCGTGTGTACCAATAAAAATGGTATTCGGCCATATATTTGGATCCTGTCTCATAAACATATACGGCTCAGAATGGCATAATTGGGACACCCGGTACTCATCCAAAGTATGATTTATATTTTAATACGCAGAAAATGGTATTAAACAATTTTTCATGTGCGCTTCTAAAGAAGTTTTCGATATAAACCCACTTCCGCATATTCGACAAACATTCGGTCTTTCCCCCGTATGCGTACGTACGTGCAAAACCAGTGGCGTTCGTTGCGAAAAACCCCGTCCACAATGCGGGCAAATATACGGTTTCTCCCCAGTATGCACTCGCATATGTTCGATCATCTGATGCTTCTTGGAAAAACATTTCCCGCATACTTCACAAGGATACGGTTTATCTCCAGTATGAGTACGCATATGGAACTTTAGTTTTTCCTTAGTTGATATGGTTTTGCCGCATATTTCGCATATAACCGTTAAATCTACATTGTTGTGAATCGTCATTTTATGGCGTCGAAGGCCGAAGGCTGATTCGTAATGCTTTTTGCAAATACTGCAGTCGTATTTAACTAAAGGACTACCCGTAAGGATTTCGTAGTGCGAGGTACGGCGATGAGAAGCTAATTGTCGGGAGAACATAAAGTGTTTTCCGCATATTTCGCATTGGAACGGTTTTTCTCCGGTATGGAAATATTTATGCTCGCTAGCGTACGTACTGATAGTGAAAGCTTTACTGCATATTTCACATTTGAATTTTGTAGAGCCTTCGTGAGCTCTCACGTGCATTTCTATGCTGTATTTTTTAGCGTTTCTATAATTGCTGCAAATGTGACAGGTGTATTTGCCGTCTTCGCTGTGTTTGATTGAATGAAATGCAAAATCGACGTGGTTGTAATAAGAATCAGAACAATTATCGCAATGTATGGGTTCTTCTAATTTTATTGGTGGTGGATGGGAAACGGTTATTTTTTTAACTACTTTCTTGGGTGTGGTGCTTTTTCTTCGGGATTTTTTATCTTCTTCGTTCTCGTTTACTTTCTCTTTTTTTATTCTTCTTTTTCTGGCTGCTTTTAATGGAGATACTTCGGATGGTTCAATGCCCAATCTAGAAATTAGTTTATTAATATTGTGGTACTAGTGAGTACTTTACCTTTCGAAAAAAGTTTCATTTTTACAAAAAAAATTTAGATGAATTACGTCACACGAATTTTAGGACTTTTTAACCCCTCCCCTCGTCCTTGTTAAATGTTAACACATTTTTAGAACCCCCTCACCCCTGATGTGGCGTATTTTTCAATATTATATATGCATTTAAAAAAATGATCAATCAATATTTAAGGGGAATCTATCGGTAGCGATTTGACAAAATATCGAAGTATTTTTGGCAAAGAATTTTGAGGTAATGGATGTATTGAAAATTAAGAAAAAAATATATCATGTAGATTAATGTTGAACTAAGAGTTCTCATCGAATAAAAACTTTGAAATGCTAACCAAATTTTGTTGAAAAAAATACGAATCATTAGATAATTACACATATTAAGCAAAGTTTGAGCCCTTGTAAACAATTAAATATGGATTAAATGGATAAACTAATTGATACGAAGTCTGATTTGAAGCTTTATGGATACTATATAAAAATCTCAGAATCCTCAAATTACTTATGACCGTACAATTCCTTATTGACATTCGGTTGCTACCACTAAAATATCGGATAAAAATCCATCTCTCGCTTTTCTATCCTTCTATGACTGACATTGTCTCTCTGCTTCGGTAGTCGCGTGCCGGTCTCGGCGGTCTCCCAGTTTAGTACTGACGAAGCTTATAGAGTAGTACGTGAACCAAAATCCGCTTGGACCGCTTGGCTACCTACATGTTGCGGAGCTTTCATATTTCTAATAAAATTTTCGTTATGTGAACTTAAACGTGAGGACGTAGGGAAACAAAAACATATACAAAGCATAACAGTGCAAGGTCGAATTTGGTAGATGCCCCTTAATATTTTAGATAACAAAGATATTAACGACTTATTATGTCAATTAACGCTTTTGACTCCCCCTCGTCTCACAATGTCAAATAAAAAGGATAAACAAGTCACAATTAATGTATAATAAATAAAGATAATACTTCAAATTTTTATATTTATTTTTTTTAATTAGTATTAGATGAATATCTCAAAACTGGGATAATACATTTTTTAGAATATTGTAAAATAAATAAAAATAATTTTTCAAATTTTTATATTTATTTTTTTTAATTAGTATTAGATAAATATATTAAAGCTGGAATAATACATTTTTTAGAATACTCCTGATAATTTACTTTTTACACATTTAATACAATACCTATTATAAAATATAAAAAATACCAACTATTTTATATAAATCAAATAAATTTCAAAACATTACACAATATAATTTGCGTATTATAGTTAAATCACATTTTTCTAAATATGTAAATGGGGAATGAGCACACCGACCAAAATGAAATGATTTATTTAGATTAGCCTTTTAGACTTTTTACGCCAACATCAAGGAAAGGACAAGTGTAAGATATTCATACAGATCATACACACAATGGGCTCGTTTACTAAAATTTTTAAATCATTTTTAACTGTCGTTAAACAAAGTACTAAGGATAAAAATATGATTCTGAAAATTTCATGTCAATAGAATATGTCGTTCTCCTAATACAACCAATTAAACAAGCATACCGTAGCGGGGCGAAGACTATGACTGTGACGTCACCGCATATGAAAGTTAATGTGCACAAACATTACGCTTCTGACTGTAACGTGCCTCGCGTAGAATTCATTTATTTCGAATTACTTACAAAATTTTGTGTGAATAAAATAAAATGCGTGGACCTAATTTTAAAAAGCAGACTCATTAAATCTTCCAGAAGTGGACTTGCTGTTTTATTTTATTCCTGGTCTGCTTGACAAAGTTACGGAGATAACGCTACAGGTTACTCAGTAAAAAATTGCAATTTTTTTAACTGCAGACTGCCCAATTAAAGGAGCCTCTCCAAATGCTATTTATGATGAATGTGTAGTGGAAATTAAATCACTAATGTTGAAAAGAACAAGAAAAACTTATTTTGATGAAGCAGGTAATATTGGTTCCAAATGTTTACATCAGAATCAAATGTACATGCACCTCACTGGTGAAAAAAGCGATATTTGTTAGAGCTAATCCGGACTTTGAATCAAATAAAATAATTTCTCTTAAAACATGTAATATACGCCAGTTTTGTTGATGATCTACTGAAAAAGATTACCTGTTTTTTGGAAAAAGCAGTATTTAATAAAATTTAATTTGTGAAGAACTGACCCATTATTTTATTAAATCATTTTGAACATTAATAACACCAGAAGCTATAAGAGCAATATTATCTTTTTTTTTAATAAATTTAGATTAATAAAAGCGTGTGGTTTTCAATAACCCTCTCAATATGGATTCACAACGTATTTTATAAGGTAATTTATAACGATTCTGATCACACACACAACAACAAAGTATGTTGACTTATCAGTAAATGCTTTGAGCCTTTTCATGCTTTTCTGCCATTCCGTTTTTTTTGCATCCTTATTAATAGAAATATAGTATATTATATTATAAGGATTAAAAGTGCATATTTTTTTACGAGCAATATTTGCAGTTGCGAGGCGGAGTCATCTAACCGAAAACCGATCGGCGCGGTATCCGCTCTCTGGGAGAGATTTCATATGCGATGACGTCACGCCTGAAATTCGGAGAGGAGCGCTGTTTTCTTGAGTGAACTAGAGAAACCTTTAAAACAACAGACAGAAAATGTCGCATTCCCCTCTCAGGAGAGTTTATCGGTACTAATCGCGTCTAGAGTGGTGGGTGTTCCATGGAGGGGAAGTGAACTGTTCTCTCTTGGATAGAATTTTATGTGTGGTGCTCACTGTGGCTCTCATGAGGGTACAGAATATGGAAGATAAATATTTGCTAATCTGTATATGAAACAAATAAAAGGTATGAGGAAAATAGCCAAGGGGGTGGGACATTTTATCAAATAATACACTTCCAAATAAGGTACACATCCTTTCTCCCAAACGTGCTTTATACTCCAAATTTTCCAAATTTCTCAATCAAGTGACTTCTTCATATTATTGACGTAGGTAAATCCTTTATTTCTACACACTTTCCTTTAAAAACTGACAAAGAATCCAGAGAAAATCCATAACGAGAGACATCCGCATCGGAAGCTTTTTCATTTTTTATGAATCTGCGGACTCATTCCGCATATTACAATACACTTTAAAAATCACTTAGATAGTTTTGATTATAAAATAATTAAAATTGCACACATAAAATTGCATAGCATAATATTTTAAATGAGAGATCAGAAATAAAGATATTACAAACTTGCAACAATATAAAATCGAAATCTAATGTTTTAGGCAGTGTTCGGGATAAGGTATGAATTACAAATTAATACAGGCTGTCCCGACGTGCTGTATAATTGAAACTATCGGAAAATCCGAAAAGCTGATAATATACAAGGCGTTCTATTTGAAATAATATGTGTAATATGTGTACCGTTTTATATGTTTGAGTGTTGATAAATGTAGTATCTACACCATCAATACCCTGGACAACGATAAAAACTCCCACAATAATTAATAACTTCCAAATTACTGATGTTTTTCCGTGTATCTAGGCATATTTTTGTATTATGTAAGTAAATAAAACAATAAGATTAATATTCACTTTTCATAAATAATAATACACAGATTAGAAAAAGACGGTCGTGTGACTGCTCATGATAAAGGTCTTTTTATTCTTAATTCAACCATGTAATACACTTAGTATGTTAAAAAGACCTTTAATATGAGCATAATGACATGATGACATAGCTACGCTGATGATTTCGCTGATGTCATGAGGGATTCGCAATATCCAAATTTTATAAAGTTATCTTCAGCCGTTTTAGAGTTATGGCCTGTCTAAAAAAATCTGGGACACCCTGTATATATATATTTTCTACGACCGTGCGTTTCAACACATTTTAGTTTTGAACGTGTCAAGTAAAATTATGCAGATTTTGACCATATTAGGGGTAGTTTTTTACTTCGTAAGTTATACGGTCGTAGAAAAAATAATGTTCTCAACTCATGCGGAAAGTGTTTTCCCGCCCTTGACCACATGTCCGAACTCCACTCATTCAGGTCAACTGCAGTCGCGTGCGGGAAAGTATCACTTTCCGCACTTGTTAGGAAAATAACTATTCTAATACAACTATCAAGTTGTCCGCCCTTATTTAGTAACATTTTATTACCCCAAAACATCGGTACACATACTATATATAATAAATAATCTTAGGGAAACGAAAACGCCATCATATTCTGCAAATGTGCACAAGTTCCAATCTTCCCGCAAATATTACAAATCATCTCTTCATTTTTCGTTGTCTTGAAAGGAATTCTAGGAATATGCGTACAATAACTCAAGTCTCCACAAATATAACAAGTCATGCCGTCCCGCGTCGGTGTCATCATACTCATCTTAAGTAAATGCTCGCAAATATTTTGAGATCCGCAAATGGGACACGCGACACCTTCATCCTTAGGAGTTTTCAAAGGCATCGCTGGCAAGTGAGGACAAGGACCTAGTTCACCACAAATAACACAAGGTGTGATACTTTTACGATGAGGCGGTTTTTTTGAAAAGTGCGGACAGTCTCCAACAACCCCACATATAACACACGCTGTAGGTTCTTCTCGGTTATGGGTTTTTTCGTGAGTTTTTAATGGAGTCCTTTGGGTGAATCCTCTGCCGCAATATTTGCAAATATACGGTTTTTCTCCGGTGTGTACCCTGACGTGTTCAACGAGTTGATCTTTCTTTGAAAAACTTTTAGGGCAGTAGTGACATGCGTGGGGTTTGTATCCTGTGTGTGTTCGAAGGTGGAATTTTAACTTTTCCCTACTAGACAATCTTTTCCCGCAAATATCGCAAAGAACGGATCCATCTATCTTTTTGTGTTTACTTAGTTTGTGTCTACTCAAACTAGAGGCAGTAGCGTAGTGTTTATTACAAATAGAGCAGTCGTATTTAACCAATGGATTGCCGGTGAGAATTTCGTAATGGGTCGATTTTCTGTGTCTGGATAAAAACCAGGAATACATAAAATGTTTTCCGCATATTTCGCACTGAAACGGTTTTTCTCCGGTGTGGAAGTACTTGTGTTCCAGAGCGTGCGTACTAATAGCAAATCCTTGATTACATATTTCGCATTTGTACTTTGTAGTACCTTCGTGGGCTCTAACGTGCATCTCTATTTGGTACTTGGATGCGTTTCGGAAATTTATGCATAGATGGCAGGTGTATTTGCCGTTTTGATCGTGTGATTTTGAATGTAATGCGAAATCTATATTGTTATCGAACGTCGATTCGCATTCTTCGCACTTAATCGGCTGGTCTAATTTCAACGGTGGCGGATGGTCGTCAGGAGATTTTTTTTTATATTTCGATTTTCTTAAGGTTTTTGTTTTTATTCGTTTTTTCTTGCGGTCGAGGTTCCTAAAAATGAGTCAATTGTAGCAAAATTTATAATATGTAAATGGAATAAGTCGTTTAAATATCAACAATGCATTCTAAAAAAAGTTGTGAGGCCAAGAGATCATCTCGAAGTGTTGTTTCAAATGGTATCCGAAATGTTTATAATATTCGAGCGGATAAAGCACAAAAAAGGCTCAAAGTTCGGAATTTTTTCCCTAAAGACGGATCGGAATGCGGTTTTTTGCATTCGCTTCGGAAAATTATTTGTAAAAAATATACCTACTTTGTTCCCATTACAAATCGGGAATTGCATCGCTGCAGTCAAAAATGCATCTTTTGGGAGGCCTCTGTAAATAAGAGTCAGAACTGGCTCAAATCAGGTACCCGGGGGGTTTTCGAGGTCGCTGATCACGATTATGATGTTGAAATTGACCCCAGGACACCTGGGGCTCAGGAGCGCCGATGAACCTCGTCTCCGTGGGACTCTCCAAGAAATCACGGGGGGAACGAAAAAAACTCCGCGCCCGGGAGTTTTTCGGGTGGCTGAATTCAAATACGGCATTGACGAACCCCCCGGACACCTGGTGCCACCGAACCTCGACCTGGACATCATCCCCGAGAACTTTCTTGACAGAACAGCCCGGAAATTATTGGAGGCGTGTTTTTTGGGACGCGAAATCACAATTTCACGTCAAAAACGACCCTTCCACCACCTGGTGCACCGGAACCTGCGCTTATACATCGTCTCCGAGGGTTTTCTACACAAAATCGAAAAAGGTGAACCGAAAATCGTTATAAGGGGTTTTTGGGCCGCTTAATCAGAATTTTGCGCGGGAAACAACCCCCTGAACACCTGGTGCGCTGTACCCTGGCCTCGAACGTCTTCTCCGAGAATTTGCCTGATAATATCGCCAGAAACAACCCGAAAATTATCGGAGGGGGGTTCGGAAAACCCTCGGAGATGATGTTCAAGCGCAGGTTGCGATGTACCAGGTGGTAGGAATGTCGTTTTTGACGTGAAATTGTGATTTCGCGCCTCAAAAAACACGCCTCCAATAATTTCCGGGCTGTTTTTGTCGATATTGTCAAGAAAGTTCTCGGGGATGATGTCCAGGTCGAGGTTTGGGGGCACCAGGTGTCCGGGGGGTGTTCGCCGATGCCATATTTGAATTCAACCACCCGAAAAACCCCCGGGCGCGGAGTTTTTTTCGTTCCCCTCGTGATTTCTTGGATAGTCTCACGGAGACGAGGTTCATCGGCGTTCCTGAGCCCCAGGTGTCCGGGGGGGTCAATTTCAACATCATAATCGTGATCAGCGACCTCGAAAACCCCCGAATACCCGATTTGAGACAGTTCTGACTCTTATTTACAGAGTTTTTACATTTATGCATTTTTGGCATGCATTTTTGACTGCAGCGATGCAATTCCCGATTTGTAATGGGAACAAAGTAGGTACATTTTTTACCAATAATTTTCCGAAGCGAATGCAAAAAACCGTATTCCGATCCGTCTTTAGGGAAAAAATTCCGAACATTTTTGCTTTATCCGCTCGACTATAAAGCTCACTGGTCGATCCACAATACACTTACTCACGGTATGTTCTTGCGCATGTAGCCGAAAGCGTGGGACGTCATGTGGGAATCTCAATCGGTGATGTACAATGCTAAATATATGGGAAATACTCTGTTTGTGTTTAATTTTCATGCACATTTCAACTTAATGAATGATTATTTAAATGCGACATGGTTTTTCAGATATAATATTAAATATTACTTTATTATCAGTAACTTAGTTATCTTTTTTTGGTAAGTACAATGATGCTGGGAGTTAACAATGTACAAAACGTGTAGAAATATTTGAAACAGAAATATTTATGGGTGAACGAAATTAAACACATATTATAAATACACATAGATTCAAAAGTTTTGCATCACCCTAAATCTCCGAAAAAAAAAATTTGTTCATTATAAATGGATCAGAGATTAATCAAATAATTAGTTTCAATAAAAAAATCGTGTATATTTGTCAAAAAATTTTATTATCCAATAATAAACTTGCTTTAAACATAAAAAGTATTCTTGGAAATTAATTAAATTAAATACAAATTGATTCTTTTTGAAGAAAGGGTTGAGTGAGAATCTGCATGAGAATCTGCATGAGAACTTTTAATAAAGAATTTATACAAGCTTGAAGTCGCCTGCCCTTGCTGTTTACCAAATTATTGATATTCTGTTGAGGAATATTTCGCCATTCTTCTTGGGCCGCATGAACAAGCTCTTGTACACTCCTGTGTTGATTTCTGCGTTCTGCCACTGCCCTGGCAAGCATGTCCCAAGCATGTTCTATGGGATTCATGTCAGGAGATAGGGCAGGCCAGTTCAAACGATTGATTCCTTCAGTTTCAAGATACTCATTTACAGCTCTAGTCCGATGGGGTCGGGCGTTATCGTCCATAAAAATGAAGAAAATGCCAACAGCTGCGCGTCATAGTCTCACGTGAGGATGTAAAATCTCTCTGAGATACCTATCACCAGTCATCGTTCCCTCCACATGAATAATTAATTCTGTGCGATCATTTAACATGATACCAGCCCAAAACATAGCACTTCCTCCTCTGAAGGGCGGCACGGGGCGAGCATGGGCAAGCTGAGCAACTCTCGTTGGATCCCGCCACACACGTATTCGATGGATATCTTGTACCAAACAAATCCTTGTCTCGTCGGAAAAAAGCACCGAATTCCAAAATTCTTCAGGCAAGACCGCGTGTTCTTGAGCCCACTGTAGTCGGCGAACTCTGTGCTCAGGTTGTAGTCTGGGCACTCTTATTGGTCGGCGACACCTCAAACCTGTCGCAAGTATTCGTCTTTGTAATGTCGAGATCGATACTTGAACTCCCAACGCATGTCTCATATCTCTTTGGAGTGCAGGTATTGCCATGGTCGGGTTTCTTCGGATAGTTAAGTGGATATAGCGGTTCTGCTGCTGATTAGTAACACGCCTTCTACCGCTTCTAGGTCTATCACGAAGAGAATTGGTCTGGAGATACCGGTTCCATACACGAGACACATTACTTTGCCAAACGCCAACTCTGTTTGCCACGAACCTTTGAGAATGACCTTCTTCAACTAAAGCCACTATTCTTGCACGGTCAATCTCACTTATGACTTGACGAATCATGTTTGCACTTAAGATCGTAAAAATCAAATGCCTTGAATGTCAAAATGATCGCACTAAAAATGTTATATTACAAAAAAAACTGTAAAAATCTGTATATTGCAAAAAATATGGAACATATTGAAATGGTAAACATTGATAAACAAGCCAACAAAAAATTGTTAGCGCAAAAAAATTCCTACGCATCCGAAGAGGGTTAGATGCAAAACTTTTGAATCTATGTGTATTTTATATTTCATATTTCTACCACTATATTTTATTTATTATACAAGACTCCTTAACAAAGGTGTCACTGGGGTACGAAACGAGCCAAAGGTATGGTTAATGCGAGTGTATTCATATCCATTACATGAAACTTGCATACACTATTTTTTCTACGAAAAAGAAATTTAATTTGATATAAAAAAATGCACAAAGCGGGTCTCGAACCACCCTACGGGACCACATTAAACGATTACTATTCGTCAATTTTTCAGTTTCATAATGAAAACCAGTGTTATAATGAGTATCATGATGATGATTTGCAAAATAATACTAAGACTGTTAATGTCACATTTGATAATATTTATGAGTATTGCTGTGTAAATATGTTGAAGGTTAATGCCAATAAAACTAAGTGGATGCTGTTGGGGAGAATTAATAGTCACCAACTGAATGAATTAAATTTAAAATTAAAAGTCGGAGAAAATGAAATTGAAAGAGTAGACAAGTTTTTATATTTTGGTGTAACTATTGATAGTGAATTAAAATTTAAAAATCATGCCAATAATATTATAAAAACCATTGCGTTTAAAATCAATTATCTTAGAAGGTGTTCTCAGTTTCTTAGTCAATGGGCAAGATTGATAATGTACAATACCATAGTACTACCTCATTTTAATTATTGTGCAACTATTTTATATTTTCTTAATCAAAATGAGATTGATAGACTTCAAAAAATGCAAGATTATTCTACATTGCTCAAAATACACTCCAATAAATGAAATGTTGGAAACGCTAAACTGGTTGCCAGTAAAAAAAACTGTTCGAATATCATACTCTCGTATTCATTTACAAAGTTAAAGTTGGAATTGCACCAGTATATTTGCAAAATAATTTAATTATTAATAGTGAAGTACATAATTACAATACCAGACATAGCAGAAACTATCAGGTACGTAGATATAAAAAAATTCAACTTATAACTCCGTATTTCTGAAGGGATTAGATGTGTTCAATGCTTTACCATCCGATATAAAAAATGGTATGGGTTTAGAAGTTTTTAAAAGGCGGCTAAGGGATTATTTGATTGGGCAGTGATTAATTTAGTTAGTTTTATATAGTTTGAAGTTACTTTATGTGTGGATATAGTACCTATTATTATTGTTATAATTTTTAGACATTAGCTTATGTGCACCTACCTATATTCTAATGTAAATTGTTTTAAATGCTCAGTGTTATTTTCATTTAAATTTATATATACATACATTTTATAAGGTTTTAATTATATTTCAAATTGTATTAGCTCTTTTTTCAGCTAAATAAACGATAAATATATACTTATCATTATGAAACTGGATATTGGCATATATTTAATAATTTATAGTATAGGAGTAGAAAAAGCTTATATTTAGAATCATTTATTGAAATTTGTAAATTTTGACATATTCTTGTCCAGTTTTTTTAGGCAGTTTTGAAAACTGATTTTTCTATTAATTTCCCTTAAGGGGAATCTATCGGCATCGATTTGAGAAAATATCGAAATATTTTTGGCAAAGAATTTTGAGGTAATGGATGTATTGAAAATTAAGAAAAAAATATATCATGTAGATTAATGTTGAACTTAGAGTTCTCATCGAATAAAAACTTTGAAATGCTAACCAAATTTTGTTGAAAAAAATACGAATCATGAGGTAATTACACATATTAAGCAAAGTTTGAGCCCTTGTAAACAATTAAATATGGATTAAATGGAAAAACTAATTGATAAGAAGTCTAATTTGAAGCTTTATGAATACTACATAAAAATCTCAGAATCCTCAAATTACTTATGACCGTACAATTCCTTATTGAAATTCGGTTGCTACCACTAAAATATCGGATAAAAATCCTTCGCTCGCTTTTCTATCCTTTTATGACTGACATTGTCTCTCTGCTTCGGTAGTCGCGTGCCGTTCCATTGTTGATACAACGCTCGCCGGTCTCCCAGTTCAGTACTGACGAAGCTTATAGAGTAGTACGTGAACCAAAATCCGCTTGGACCGCTTGGATACCTACATGTTGCGGAGCTTTCATATTTCTAATAAAATTTTCGTTATGTGAACTTAAACGTGAAGACGTAGGGAAACAAAAAAATATACAAAGCATAATGTCGAATTTGGTAGATGCCCCTTAATCGTTACAAAACAAAAATAGCCTTATATTATAAAACAGTATTAAAAAACACTAATAATAGTAAATTAGTGGGTAATAAAATTCCAGATAAACGAATCAACTCAAGTAAAATTGAAATTAAAGCTAACAACACCTTGTATTGCATGGAAACACAATGAATCGAAAGATTGGTGAGAGGTGGGTGTAAATTTCTGGTTCCCGCGTGACGTAACTGCGCGGCTCGGACGCAATTTGGAGTAGAAATCAGCATACCGTGAGTAAGTGTATCGTGGGTCGATCAGCATATTTTTGTAATAAACCTAAGCCTAGTCAGGACGCCACTGACTTTCTATCTCTTCTGCTTTTACGCTGTGTTGCCAGATATACATATTTCGGTAGTCAAATGAAGGGTTCGGCGACTGTATTCATTGTAACTATAATATAGGGTGGAACTATTAAATAACAGATATTTTTTAAATTAATAATAACTAATTTTATAATATTGTATGAAAAAACGTTTTTGGAACAATTTTTATTATTAAAAATAATAATTACAAATGATCACAACAAATTTACCTTAAAATAGTACCCCCGCCATAAATTTATTATAAAATATATTTTGATAAATGACGTTTGAGATGAAGTTTCGTAATGTTGAGCAAAAAATATTATTTAGCACATGAATGATATCAAAATTGGTGCAATTTTTTACAATATTTTTCCTTCAACATCAATAGCACAAGTGTTTACAACACTGAAAAATATTTTTGGTGATTTATATGTATTATATACAATTAAAAAATATATTTAAAATATTTAGACAGCGTCACTATATAATTTAGACTGTAAAATTAAAAAAAAAAAAACAACAACAAAATAGTACACACTAAAATCAATTTGAATTACAGTTCTTAATTTTGCACGCTTATTTCAAAATCCTAAATTTGATAAAGAAAACATTCTACCACAAATAGGAACATTTCTTGATTAAATTTAAATATTTAATTAACAAAATTATTGTGGGATTTACAATCTCTATTCACGGTGAACCATAGATCAAAATAAAATGACTTGTTACTTAGATCTGTGGTTCACCTTGAACAGAGAAACAATTTATACAATTGAGGGATTTCAAGTTAACTGACAAATATTTTTTTTGATATCAAGACAATTAAAGCCCCATAAATTAACAGGCACAAAATTTATTTAGTCATGGTCGTCATAAAAAACCAGCTTTAACAACTTTTTCTTTTTTGCGAAATGTCGTTTTAAAGGTACAAAGGCTCGCAAGCTTAAAGCTATCATATGGTGTGCCGTTTCAAACATTTTTATTCCGTAATTATTCTGTTGAAGAATTGAAATTATGTTTTTCATAATAATAATAATACAGGAATTTCTATTATGAAAAACATAATAGAAATTGCCGATTTAAAATTATGAAATACATAATGAAAACTCATGAATTTAAATTATGAAAAACATAATAGAAATTCAATTTCCATTATGTATTGAGGTTGCCTATGCTACTCTAATGCAAGTACCTGAAATCGGATAGTAAACGCATTACTGCAGGATAGGCAACCTCAATACATAATGGAAATTGAATTTCTATTATGTTTTTCATAATGGAAATTCAACAATTGAAATTATTGAAAACATAATGGAAATTAAAGAAAAAAATTATGAAAAACATAATACAAATCCGTTTTGTATTATGTATTCAATAATTTTTATTCTTGAATTTGTATAATGTTTTTTATAATTTTAATTCTTGGAATAATGGTAATTCTACAATTAAAATTATTGAAAACATAATGGAGATTAAAGAAAAAAAATTATGAAAAACATAATACAATAATTTTTATTCTTGAATTTGTATGTTTTTCATAATTTTAATTCTTGAATTTCCATTATGCTTTTCATGATTTTAATACTTGAATTTCAATTATGATTCTAATAATAATAATACACGTATTTCCATTATGAAAAACATAATAGAAATCACCGATTTAAAATTATGAAAAACATAATAGAAATTCATGAATT
>CAJUYI010000321.1:80085-119655 GCA_910591695.1 Galerucella pusilla
CAGGTTTTTATTCAAAAAACGTGCATCAGGAAAATCGGCAGAGGGTGTAAACGTGAGCCTAAAATGAGCCTAAAATTATGGTGTAATCAAATTTTCCATAAAAATTCGAGTAGCTCATTGGTTCTGCCAGCTTAACGTTAAGCTAGCAGAACCCGCGATTTCTCCCACAATTGAAGAGCAAAAAATTTTTCAATAGGGTAATAAATTAGCCTAAAAATAGCCCAAAATTGTGGCATAAAAAAAAGTTGAGAATTCCGAAGTGGTTCTGCTAGCTTAACAGGGGTTATATATCCGGTGGGCAAATAAAAACGACCTTCCATCATACATTTGAAAGTTATTAGGTAGTAGTACTAGTATTTGAATTTTAAAAATTCTATTCCACAAGATTCATCGTATTTTTCAAAAAATTCTGATGATTGTTTTTCTCATGCTCCCAAATTGGATAAATTTTGAAAAATTAGGAGTTTCAAATTTGATTACGCTGTCCAGTGACAGACTTACAAGTCCGTAAATAATTTCCATATGATTCAATGTAGTTTTTATTTGCTCACCCGGTATATGATATCTCAAGTTAGGTCAAGGATAGAACTTTAAGTAAAAAAGTGTTCAGCGTAGCTGAGAATAATACGAGTACCTATTAGAACTAAATAAAAAAATCCTGTAATTCCAAAAATGACAATGGATCTGTTTCGTTTGTCTCTGGCAACTGTGTACCATATTTTCTGTATACGTTTGAACAATTAGGTAGGTATCTAAATGATTATTCTAAAAAGCTTTACAAAATGATTAGTTATAATTGGTAACATATTTAAATATTAACACAGAAATTTAACAACGAACATAAAAAGAAGTCACTATTCAAATCCAACAGGTAGAAAACAATAACCCAAAATATACGTTGTGAAACAAAAATTTGTATAAGGCTATTGCCTAAAATCCAAACATGCTAAATGACGCTACAGGGGCAATTGAGAATCTTTGAATTTTCACGAAACTAGGCATACAAATCCAATGAAAGGGGAAGGGGTTCAATCAAACTCGAAGTCCAAACGTCAATATTCAATCTTGTCCAGCAAAGGACAATTAATATGAAGATCTCATGAAATTTTGTTAAACTTTAAACATAACTACTTATCAAGTAATGTAACAGGATGTTCAAAGTTGAGAATACAAATTGAGAATATAAGAATCTCAAAAATTACATTTAAAATTTAAAAATTAAAATTTTGTTGAAATAAAAAAACATGAAAGCAAATTGCAATTCAAAATTTGATATCAAAAATTATATTAATGATGATAAAACCAAATTTAGTTACCTTCATGAAACATATACAACTGGAAGACCGACAAGTTATTGCCATTAAAAATTACTCATAGGTATGACACTACAATATGATATTGAAATAATTAAATATTGTGGTTTTATTGAACCCTTTTGTTTCCAAAAACCACATTTGAGACATGGATGAGGTCTTGGTGTTAAATTCAATGAAGTCTAGACGTGTCATGGACTGCTGGTCTATAGTAGCTGTAGTATTTTGGTCGGGTCTAGTGTTGTTTGGATCGTAGAATAATTGAAATGAGAAAAAGAACTTATTTAACTACCCCCATAAGTAGTTTGCTTTCAATAATTTTCAAATAGTCTATATTATCGCACCCATCTCTAACGTTACATTATTTTACGATAAATTTAAAAAAAAACGAATGATATCTACATAAAACAACTTTTACATTCGTAAATGTACAAAGTGAGTCATTTAAAATGCCAGTTGAAGCAAACCACAGTTTTTAGGGATGTAGAAAGTCTAAATATCTAGTATGGCACGAAATCGTATAGTTATATGTATACCAAGGACGAAAATAAATTGAATATTGAAAAAAAAGGAAGAAAATTAATGTTTTCTATTGGCTATGATTGTTGTGTGTGAGAGAATCTTTGAAATTGTTTTTACCTTTTTGCAAATATCGTATTCTTATGTTCTAATGTCCTTGAATTTCAAATGAATCACATTGTATAGTGACTTGGTTAAATTTATGTAAATATCGCCTTACATTTATAAAATAATAAAATAAGCTAATATCTAATTTTAAGCGCAGTCTTTTATAAACATGGGGTTTAATGTAAGCTTTATATTTATATAAATATTCAAACCTTAATTGGTATTTTTAAAATGGAAAAAAATGCATTTGACATTTGACAGCTGAAGTTGGAGAATCCAAATATTATACGGGAATTAGGAACTATTAATTTTACATTTAAATAATTCAAAATTAGTCCCTATCAAAATTGTAACAAAATCTATCAACCATTTGGGGTGGGCCATGACTCATTTAATTCCAGAGGCATAAATGGTTTTTATTAAATTCAATAAAATTTGTCAAACATCAAATGAAATAATAATTAAGTTGACAGTTCTTATTTTTATTTATTTTTAATGTGAATTTTTTCGACTGTGATTTAATTTAATCTTAAAAATACCAATTAATAAATTCCCATGAATTATCTAAAATAATTAATACAAAAACATATAATGATAAAACCTAACAAAGAGAGCATTGTTTATATTCGTAAAATTTACAATAGTAAATTATCTATAAGAGATCAATTTCTAATTTTTTTTATTTCACGTTTTTACTTCACACAAAGTAATTTAATAAATCATTTTTTTAATTTATTGACCATGGCTGGCATATACAGTGTATTAATTAAAAAAAAATACAGCTCACAATGTTTTAAAATAGATACAATACATTATATTAAAAAAATTACTATTATGCGGAAGCAACTAGCTAAAATTAATTTATTTTAAATCTAATTTCCAAGTCCAGTCTAGCGTTAAATATAATGACTAGTTCATATCTGAACAATCT
This sequence comes from Galerucella pusilla, assembly GCA_910591695.1. NCBI lineage: Eukaryota > Metazoa > Arthropoda > Insecta > Coleoptera > Chrysomelidae > Galerucella > Galerucella pusilla. The sequence goes on from CAJUYI010000321.1 coordinate 82,957, forward strand.
AATACACTTTTTTAATTTGCTGGTAATTTAAAAAGATTTCTGTGTATAAAGTTTTTTATTCCTTCCTAATGCTTTTGCAAACTTTTTTTGTCAATCGTATCACGTTTGTGGAATACTTAAGTAATGTTTCAATGAAAAGGAAGTAGGTATATGAGAAATTAAAAACTTTGGAACCACACTGGGCCAGACAGTTTCTCAGCATTTTTACAGAAAAATTGTGCTTCTATTTTTGAAAGTTTGTCCAGTGTTCTAGAAAGAAGATAAGGCTGATGTTTTGAACAGTATTAAGTATTTGAAATTTCATTAGAGCAAGCTATATATCAATATGCTAGTAATACGATTACAATTTCAGCGCGGATTCATGAAAGGCCTTTCGACAACTACCAATTTGTTTATAATAACACAACACATAGCTGATTCTATTGATAGTAGAATAATCTACACAGATTTTCGAAAGCCTTTGAAAGACTTAGATAATGGTATTCTTCTTAGTAAACTGAGAGCGTTTGATTCGCTCTTTCATCCATATCTTTCCAATCGAATGCAGTTTGTTCAGATTGATGGACTTAGGTCTGCTGGATATAAGGCCTCGTTGGGCGTTCCGCAAGGTTCTATCTTGTGACCCCTTTTGTTTAATATTTTTATAAATTATATTTATAAGTACCCAATCAATATTCATATTCTGATGACTTAAAACTATAGAATTGTGTGAAGTCTGGAGGGCTGTAAAAATATATTTGCGAATTCAACGACCTGAAAATTTTACTGATTTTGGTGTCACATTTGACCCTGCTTTTCATTCACATGGAAAAGTCTATATTATACTTTTTTGAGCGATCGATCTTTTTTGTTTATTTACAGCATCGGTTGTCAGGACGGTAGGTTGTGTTTACTGGTTTCGAAGTCTAACACGTCGGTGAGTAATTTACTTACCGTTCAGAAATTTACTTACCGACGTCTTAGCCCTACATACATTTGAGTGGTCCTAAATAATATATTACTTCATTCATTACACAAAAGAAACCAAAAAAAATAAGAAGATTTATATTCTCTTAATGAACAGAATCGAACAGATCAATATAAAAAGTGATAAGAAGTATAAATGTCACTTTTGACGTTTCGTTTATTCCGAAGATATTTAAATTATTTTATTCGAAGCTTATTTCAATACGATCGCGCAAAAAATGGTATAAGCATTTCGAATGTTAAGGGTAATACCGGTCTCCAGCAAAATTGTTGTCGACCGGAAAACAACCCTTACCGTTCTTGATACTTAATATACTATTATAAGGTCCAAGCTAGAATGTGCATGTGTTGTGTAGAGTCCATTATACAGGGTGTTTCAAAAAAAGGTAACACCGTCTCTAGGATAGGTAAAAAACAGAAAAATAATTGGGGTTGGCTTAGTGAAATTTTTTTCTAACGCCATCCGTTTTCAAGATAAAGGGCGTTGAAGAAAATGAAAAATTACACATTTCTTACGATTTTGCCGAAACTACTGGCACCATTGCAATGAAATTTTATACTAATATGTTTTGAAAGCTGATATATCCCATGAATTTGTTTTTATATCTAACTCTCATAGAGGGCGCTAGTTACACGATTCATACAACGTATTATTCAACATAACTTTTTTAAGGGTAGAATTATTAGTCAAAACTCCAAGTGAACATAAACATCGTTTAATTTTACACCAAAAAGGTACTCTTGGTAAAACTCGATATTATGTACCGTTTTCGGAATATTTTGATTTGAAAATTATGAAGTAATAATCGCTCCTGGTATAAACTAATGATAAAGTTCGCTTTTCTCTAAGTTTGCCATGTAAAATTGACATTTATTGATTGTTATGACAATAAGTCAACAATAAATAGAGTTTTTAAACCTTGTTATTTGTAAAATTAGATATTGTTAAACAAAATGTACTCAAATGTTGAATACACCGACATGTTATTAACTTTAGGCGAGTGTTTAGGAAACTCTAGTGCAGCTTTTACGCGTTATGCAGAAAAGTTTCCTAGAAGAAACTTACCAAGTAAAAAAACATTTAGAGCAGTTGAACGACGTTGTCGAGAAACTGGGAATGTAAGACCAAAGAAAATAAATTCAGGTAGACCAAGAACAACAAGAACAATTAATAAAGAAAATATTATTTTAAATTTAGTTGATCAAAATCCAACATTAAGTGTAAGGAATATGGCAAGACAAACAAATACATCTTCTTCAACTACTTGGCGGATACTTAAAGAGCAGCAGCTACATCCTTACCATTACAGACAAGTTCAAGAACTCTTGCCGGACGATCTACCGGTTAGAGTCGATTTTTGTGAAACATTGCGAGAAAGGACAGCCCTCAATCCAAATTTTTTAAAATGTATTCTTTTTACGGACGAGGCCACCTTGACGCGACAAGGTATGTTTAACTCCCATAACGCACACTACTGGTGTGATGAGAATCCACAAGCCAAAAGGGTATCACATTACCAAAACTCATTTAAAGTTAATGTTTGGGCAGCAACTTTAGGTAACAGATTAATAGGTTATCATATTCTACCTGGAAATTTAAGTGGTGATATGTACCTTGATTTTTTAAATAATCACTTATTTGAGATATTAGAAGATTTATCGATAAATGAGCGAACATCATTATTTTTTATGCATGATGGAGCTCCACCGCACTTTGATAGAAGGTGTCGTAATTGGTTGAGTAACAATTTTCGGAATCGATGGATTGGTAGAGGTGCAAAAGCTCCGATTCATTGGCCTCCTCGGTCATGCGATTTTAATCCTTTGGACTACACAGTCTGGTCGTATATTAAGGAAAAAGTCTATGCTACAGAGGTAAATTCTCGTCAAGAATTAATAGACAGAATTAAACGTCACTTTAATGACATCATAGATGATCCCCAACCGTTAAGAAGATTAATGGATTCTTTAGAAAAAAGGATAGACTTGTGTAATGAAAACGGAGGACATTTTGAACATTTACTCTAATTGAATTTTATGTTATGTTCTTTGTCTTTATTTTAATTTTCTTATTGTAAGTTTTTTTAATTAATAAATTTATCATTAACTTATACGAGGAGCGGTTATTACTTCATAATTTTCAAATCAAAATATTCCGAAAACGGTACATAATATCGAGTTTTACCAAGAGTACCTTTTTGGTGTAGAATTAAACGATGTTTATGTTCACTTGGAGTTTTGACTAATAATTCTACCCTAAAAAAAGTTATGTTGAATAATACGTTGTATGAATCGTGTAACTAGCGCCCTCTATGAGAGTTAGTTATAAAAACAAATTCATGGGATATATCAGCTTCCAAAACATATTCGTATAAAATTTCATTACAATGGTGCCAGTAGTTTCGGCAAAATCGTAAGAAATGTGTAATTTTTCATTTTCTTCAACGCCCTTTATCTTGAAAACGGATGGCGTTAGAAAAAAATTTCACTGAGCCAACCCCAATTATTTTTCTGTTTTTTACCTATCCTAGAGACGGTGTTACCTTTTTTTGAAACACCCTGTATATATTGTTTTAAATATTTCATTTTTCCTGCTCTGTAATTGAGTTATCTATGTCAAAAAGAAGCAGCCATCTTGTACCATCCAAAATTAGCATCACTCGTGAAGAAAATGTCTTACTCGAGTCAATGAATCAATTATTATCCTTAACATATTTCAGGAAATATCTGTAATGATAGAAGATTTAGATCCGTCTGTCTCTTCCAGACGGTGGTGAGCAAAACATAAAAATGCTTCAGAATAAGTAGTACGTTTGAAAAATGAATCAATTAATGTAAAAAATGTGATGTTAATTCAACTAGCATAATATCGATTAAAAAACTTTATACACAAATATATATTTCAAATTGCCGCATATTTCAATGTAAACAAATATATTTTCGACATATTTTTTGAATAAAACAAATATTATTAATATTTTAAAACCAAAAAGTTACAAAACCTTTTATTTACGGAAATTTCCCGATTGTTGTCGCATAGAATACACCATCCAATGAAGAAGCGAAGCTTGTGCTATTTTACAATTCATTTTCTGAGTGCGCATGTCTGACAGTCGCCATTTCAAGCCCGTTTTCTGTCAATGACATGTGATTTTATTGTTCACCAAAGAATTTTCTTTGTTTGAGCTTTTTGAACGATAAAATTTGTTTACAAAATTACATTTATTAGTTATGGCGCCAAAAGATGGTGTAATTCGTGGCTGTCATTCAAATGATGGATGAATAATAAAAAAACACAACAAAACTTCGATATCTATGGAAAAAAGTTTACTGTCGCTTCTTTTTTATAGCTTCGTTGTTACAGATATCAGTACATTTTCTCTGGGTGTAAAATTTAATTCAGAATGAAGTGTAACTTTTGAATATATAAATAATAAAAATTTTATATTCAAGCACCATACTTATTGTAATTTTATATCATCATTCACTGAAATTCTTTTTATTGTAAACTGATATTATAAATATAATAATATAATCTATTATTATTGTATTGGTTTTTAGACTCACCCTATCCTACATATAGTGCTACACGAATACATACACATATAATTTCGATAGCAATATTGAAAATAAGAATCATTTGGTTAAACAATAGCTCATTATTTTTGATAATGGATGGTACCAAATCCAAAAACAGAAGCTAAAACTTATATTTATAATATTTTTCACAATATTTGTTAATCTGTTAAATTAACTTTAACAATTCATGAATTGAGTTAAGCAATTAAGTCGAAACAAGTCATAAAAATAAACAATTATTATTTGAGATTCTTTGGTGGTATCACTTTTTTGCGTGTAGTTAACATTTAATGTACATTTTTTGAAGAGTTTTCTCAGTGTAACTTGATCCGTCATCTGTCAACGTCAGTTTGAAGGTCACGAAATTTTACCCCCAAAACATCAGATTTAAACCGGCTTTCGTTTCTTGTTTGGCTGGTGTATTCTGTGGTTGGCGCTGCTGTATTTGTCAAAATTGTCAGTTGAATGAAATTTTGATATCAAGTATGGCAAACTCCAAAAGGGGGATACTTAAGAGGGCCCAGGGCACAAGGGTATTGTAGGCAACGAAACGAAAAGCAAGCTAAGGGTCTAAAACTGGATTATCTGGCCCTGAAACAGTATCTGCAGCACGTGGTTTTTGATTCAAACAAAACATTAGTCGTTCTGGTTGCTGGCGGCTATTAGTAGCCACATAATAACACAATTTGAACGTGTACCAGCCGATGCTGCTCCCAGCTAGCGCATAAATTTCCCAGCGGTTGGCTTAGTAGCCCATGTACAACTTTACCAGCTGATGACGTATTTGCGGTTTACATAGTAGCAGCTCGGTACCAGCGAAATGTAAACACCCAAAATTTTGCCAGCAGCAATTGATATAGGACTAAGAATTAAGTGAGGAACTAAGTAGATGTAAGAGGGTACAATAGATATTTACGTAATTAGTTATGAAAAGAGCGATATTGTTCAACAAGTGTAATATTTGCCAAAACGAGCGCTGGCGAGTTCTGCAAATTACGCGTGTTGAACAATGTCGCTCTCTTCATAACGTGTTTACGTACAACGTTTTATCTAATTCCGCGCTTTCATAATATTCAATAAAATCTTCAATTACAATGATAATATTGAAGTGGAATCAAATGGAGTTAGAAGTATTGTTACTATGATGTATTCACCCACAAAATTGACTTACTTTAAATAACTGTGTCCTGAATAATGTTTTCAATGTTTATAAATCTCAAAATACTATTGATTTAAAATAATGGGCTAATTGTACAGTTTAAATATTGGAATAATTGTCAGTTTTGACAGTACCTACCTAATTAATAAATTATTCTTTGAAACTCATGTGGTATCTCTATGTTGAAACATAAACAGTTACGTTAAGTTTTTACATAACTACTTTTCATAACTGATATATGAAGGTTATGAAAAATGTGACGTTACCTAACGTCAAGGAGTGACGTAAAGTGTCACATTTGATAGCGGAATTAGATAAAAGATCTTTTACATGCATACTTACATCTGTAGGTTGTGGAAATGTGGATGTAAAACACTGACTTGTTAGAAATATAATGCCCGATCTCACCAACCGTTTCCTAGAGTCACGCTAATTCAAAATATCAATATTATTTGTTTTATTTAGAAAATGGAAAATTTTAAAAATCTACATTAGCCCCAGCGCACGTTTTCATATGAGTATCCATGACTCCTTTAGATATAAATCCTTTATTACATATTTTACATATGTAAGGCCTCTCTCCCGTATGGGTTCTTTCGTGAATCCTCAAAGGCGATCTTTGCGTAAAGCCTTTACCGCAATATTGGCACTTGTAAGGTTTCTCCCCAGTGTGCACTCTCTCGTGCTCTTTTAACTGTTCCTTCCTCGAGAAACTCTTCGTACAAATTTCACAAGAAAACGGTTTGTAACCGGTGTGTGTTCTTCTATGGAACTTCAATTTTTCCTTGCTAGATAATCTTTTGCCACAAATATCGCACAGCACCGAAGGATCTATACCGGAATTATGCTTGCTGAGATTGTGCCTCTTCAAACCAGTCGAGGAGGTATAATGCTTATTGCAAATCGTACAATCATATTTAACCAGAGGGCTACCAGTAACCACTTCCCAGTGTTGTGTGCGTCGGTGTGATGTTAAAAACCAGGAAAACATAAAGTGCTTTCCGCATATATCGCATTCGAAGGGTTTTTCCCCGGTGTGGTAATACTTGTGTTCTATGGCGTGTGTGCTGACGGTAAAAGCTTTATCGCAAACTTCACATTTGTATTTCGTGGTACCTTCATGGGCTCTTATGTGCATTTCTATGTGATACTTAGAAGAATTCCTAAATTCGCAAAGATGACAAGCGAATTTCCCATCTTCGTTATGTTGGTCAGTGTGAAGAGCGAATTCGACGTTATTTTTATATGTGACGTCGCATATATCGCAGTGCACTGGCTCGTCCAAGGGAGGAGGTTGAACTCTACCCACAGTTGTTGATTTCTTCTTCGGTTTCTTTTTCAAACAGTTTATTATATTTTCAGTCGGAATTTTCATTTCTTCTGTCTGTGATAGATCTTCTGGTAATTCGAGTGGGTTTAGAAAATTAGTAAAGTTATCGTTAAAACCATTAAAATTGTTTATAGTAGAATCGATAGGGTAATTATCCGGAGGTTCTTGTTTTATGGGTGTTATAGTGAGACCTGGACCATAGAGTAATTTTTTCAATATACCAGCGTCGAAGTACCTAAAATAAAACTAACGTGAGAACATGTTTTATTAATAAACAAATAACACTAAATACACATCTACTTACATATGTTTTTGTGATTTTAAAACAAATTGATTGGTTAATTTTAATTATATTTTGGAACTTTCCAATTTTTTTTAATTCAATAATATCAGTGGCGTACCAGTGTATCGATCGCCGGTCCCAGCAGTGATGCCATTTCGAGGGTTTTTTAGGGACACATTTTTGGAAACATTGCATTATAAAATTATAGTCATCTTTATCTATCACCAATGATTCCATCTGTGTCATTCGGAAGAATTTATATCGAAATACTGGAGTGATTATAAGCAGAAATGTGGTATTTTTCAGACCTGCACGAGGGATAGTTTCTTGTACTGTGCTATGCTGGCAACACTGCCAGTGTCGAAGAGAAACCAACTTCAAGTACACGTCAAATTGCCCTTGAAAATAATGTTAGTCATACAGCTGTTCTAAGATGTCTTCATGAAGGAAAACTTTATCCCTACAAATTAACTTTTGTGCAGGAGTTAACAGAAGACGATCCAGATCGTAGAATGGATTTCTGCGAAAGATTGATGAATGAGCTGAACAGAAATGGTACCATTCTTTTTCCTGACGAATCAACATTCACATTGAATGGAGAGGTAAACCGACAGAACTGTAGATATTGGTTAGCAGAGAATCCTAATTGGATGCGTGAGACACATACTCAGTACACTCAAAGGTGAACGTTTGAGCCTGTATCATAGGCGACCATATTATTGGTCCTATATTTATAGATGGAAATTTGACAGCTGAAAAATATTTAAATATGCTTAGAAATGAAGTTATTCCTGCGTTGGCAAACCTATATCCCAACGCAATAGATTCTAGCTTACCGAATGAAAATGTTTGGTTCCAGCAAGACGGAGCAACACCCCATTATGCTTAAATGGTAAGAACTTATTTGGATGAAATCTTCCCCAATAAATGAATTGGACGAAGAGGTACTATTGAGTGGCCAGCTAGATCGCCATACCTTACGCCGTTAGATTTTTTTTCTGTGGGGTTATCTCAAGAACAAAGTATATGCAACACAACCAACTAGCATTGTAGATTATGAAATCAAACAATTTTATTTTGTTAAATCTACATTATATTTAACCTTGAAGTTGTGACGCGTTTCGCCAACACAGTTGCTTTTTCAAACGAATGCTTTAACAAAATAAAATTGTTTGATTTCATAATTTACTATGGATCTACATCAAGTAAAAGCCTCATCTATTCAATTTTATCATTGTAGACCTCAAAGACAAGATAACTACGGAAATACGGAATATTTCACCCCAAACTTTAAACAAAATTAAGGAGGAGTTCTATAGGAGACTGTGCTATTGCCAACAACTAGGTGGAGAACATTTTGAGCATTTATTTTAATGTATTAAAATCAAATACATCAGGTATTTTATATACGTGTTTAATAACTGTAAAAATAAAAGTTTCACCCTGTATAATTCATAATTGACCATACATTATTTAGTTTGTTGGAATCGGTCCGTTAAAAGGATTTTAAAAATATGCAAATATACAGGGTGTTTCATTAAAAAAACAACAACACCGACTATGGCATACTTGCGTGAATCACCCTGTACATTTACATTTATGTTTACATACCGCACAACTCAATTCAAAAGTTGACGTGTCTCGGCATTTTTAATAATTTTCTAAAATAATGACATAAAGAATTTTATTCCATAAGTGGTTTCCACACTGTATATGCTGCTTTTGTTTATTTGAGCTTCAAGCATTTGTGGGTGACGCCCAGTCGTCACGACTTTAAGCAAAACGAACACGATTTTTTAGGATTTTCAAAACCACTTGTCCATTATTGACATAGATTGATAATAGAAAAAAATATTAGCCACTAATAGAGAAATTCAACTTTTCAGTTGGTTAGAAGAAGCAATAATTGACTAAGCCGCCTGGCTAATTTTTTTTCAACCCTTTTAGCATTAAACTACAACATAAATACTTCGTACTGTTTCAAACATATTTTTGGGAAACATTAAATATTTTTAGCAACTTGGGGATTGATTTAGCGCCATTCTTCAATTGCTAGGGGGCGAATTCTCATATTTTTGTTCTTTATTTCGTTCAGATACTCTGTCACTCCAGTGACAAGGACAAAAAATCTCTTCTCTCAGGGAGCGCTGTTCCCTAGGTAGAGAATCGGCACCCAGGTCTGTAATTCCGTGTTGTGTTCAATAAGAAAGGTAAAGGAGATGTTTTCACCTTGCCTGGAAGGCCCACTCAAAAATCTTGGACGATGGGTTAGTTTAGGTTGAGTTGTTTTTATCTCCGATTGAGTGGAATTGTACCTACCTGCAGCTTTGAATTTTATTAACTTGAAAAACCGATAGATATGTGGAAAAATATAACAATAAATATCAATTTCACAATATTTTATTCAATAAAACATAATTTCCCAAATTACTATTATGTATATACAGAAATTCCGGAGAAAAATAAGCAAATTTTCTTTGTCAGTATTCAAAATTTTAGAATAGAGCTAACCAAACATAAATTTAACAGCAGCTTATATGAATGTCAGAAAGATGTAATGGTTACATGAAATTATAATTATAATTTTAAAGACTCTTAACTTTATTTTTTATGCTGCGTACGTTGATGTTAAGCCTAGCACAATCCGGATTTCTGCCAAATGAATCCGTGCCCGTAAATACTTGAACTGTGTTCTGGAATATATTCAGCACGGGCTTAATCCGATTGTCAACAATTAGTTGTATAATAAACACAAGGGTTTCGGTGTCTACAGTTAGCGCAAATATTTAAACAGTAAGCAGCAGGTATTTTCAAGTTTAAATTCAAGTTTAAGTGAAGTGCCTATACTGTTCTCTATCTGTCCGGAGTATAGTCAACCACCTTCAACTGTATTCAAGGAAACACAGTTTGAACAAGTTTGAACAAGTATAAAATAAATCAAATACAATTTATGTTATCCTTTACATCTTTACTTGATAAATAAACACAATAATACATAATAACAAATAATCAACAAGAAAAAAATTTACAATTGAAACCAGTTGGTAAAATTTGACGTTTTTTTTTAGTTCAAACTTAAGATTATAAGCGAGAAAAATATGATAAATATATTTGATTAAGCTCGTCAAACAGTTGCAAAATATACAGAATGATATAATATCACAAGGAAGTGAATATAAATAAAGGGGGATGGGTAATTTGGTCCCCGCTACCTGTGTTAATCCTTTGGTAGCCAGGCACTTCGATAATCCGGCTGGTAATTTCGCCCCCAAACTAAAATATAATTATTTCTGCTTCTTGGAAATTTTTAGGAATAACAGGTAGTTTAGACGGATATAAAACCCTTATATTATTATAATTTGCAATCATTTGTATTATTACTTAGTTTGAGTACGTGTGAATTGTTGTGAGAAAGCAAATTATGGAGGTGAAAATTATTAAAAGTAATCGTGGCAAGGATTTACTTGTAGTTAACGGTTACAAGTTTAATTTCCACAAAAAACTGAAAACTTCATAAGAAACTTGTTGGAAGTGTACCAACAGAAAATGTAAGGCCTGTATCTATACATTAGGTGTATCAAGTGCAATATTCGTGACTAAAACTTCATCCGAACACTGTCGTCTTGCGGACATTTCAACGTTAAATAGGCAAACAGTTTCTGCAGTTTGCAAGAGAAAAGCTGTTGACGATATTTCTGAAAAACCGTCAAAAATTATACGTATGGCATTGAAAGAAAATTTACCAGCGACACTAACAACCAGGGACGTCGAGTACGTTAGGAAGAATATGTATAATAGTCGACGTAAGTTTATACCAGCGCTTCCGAAAAATATTAACAATGTACATGAAATTTTGAATTCGATTGACGTAAAAACTTCGCGTGATGAACAATTCTTTTTTATTAATTGTGTGTTAAATAATATCATTCTGTTTACGTGTCTTTCAAATCTTGAAGCTCTGGGGAAAACGCAACGAATCTACGTCGACGGCACATTTGATTATTGTGCCAAATATTTCACACAAATGTTTACAATTCACGGTTCTTTACACGGACATTACATACCTTTAATGGTATGCCTCCTACCCAATAAAAAATCGGAAACATACGAAAGACTACTGTTTCTTTTGGTTCAAGATAAGTGCTCCAAAATTAATATTAACTTCGATTTTAAGGAAATAGTGTGTGATTTTGAAATGGCCATACATAAAGCCGTTCGAAAAGTTTGGCCTTCCACCCAAATCATCGGATGCAGATTTCATCTCGCCCAGGTATGGTTCCGGAAAATTAAAACTATCGGTCTAGTTGTGGAATATAACGATGCGAGCAGTGATATTGGTCGGTGGTTGCACTTGACTTTTGGTCTTACTTATTTAGATCCTAATGAAGTGGGTGATTGCGTTGCGTTCGAACTATTCGAAAATAGACCAAATGACATGAGATTGGAGAAGTACGCTGATTACCTAATCGAGAATTATGTTGATGAAGAATATCTTTTTCCACCGACAATTTGGGCCAAAAATTCGTCTGATCTCACGCGAACAACAAACGCTTGCAAAGCTTTTCACAGAACTTTTAACGATTCATTTTACAAAGAACATCCAAATATAATAACATTTCTTGAGAAATTAAATGAATTCCAAATCGAAACTTATATCAAGTTGCAAAGTTGTCATTTGAAACATTATGTAAGAGACCCTAAAATTAGAAATCGTCAAATATTTATTGAAAACCTTATAGAAAAATACAAAAACTCTGAAATAGATAGAACTCATTTTTTAACATGTTTACACATTTAAATGTGTAAAATTTTGAAATTCTCATTTGTGTAAAAATTATTTATATGTTCATGCCATAGAGCTGAAATTAAAACCTTAAAACTATTTTCATGTTTTGATTTTATTTCTTCTTTGAACCGAAAGCATATACCTGATTGCGGGGACGAAATTACTTGTAAGGAATTTATACCTGTCAGCCATGGGGACCAAATTACCTTTTGAAATTTCGTGACGTCATCTTTGGGGACCAAATTACCAACTCCGAAATAAAGACATAACAACCCTCAGACAACAAATAGATCTTGGATTATAATAAGCTTATATTCACCTTATAATAAGCTGTCTGAGCCATAGCACAAGTGTAATTTTCCAGTGACCAATAAAGATTTAACTCTGCGTAGGTTCAAGAGAGAAATATTTATAGCATGGGAGAAGGTATGAAAAAATTAAAACGAAACTCAAGGATGAGCACGGCCTTGCGCAGCTGTTTTTGATACATTTTAGATGGAAGTAATGTCAAAAGTGAATGTCGGTACTCAATCTTATGTCTTCTTTATAAATACGGGCATTAGGTATTGCAAAGAACTGAATTTAATAACATCCAATAACATTTCAGATTCACAAAGTAATACAATCTCTATATTGACTTTTTGATCCAGATGTCGTCCAAAAACAGTTTTCAGAGTTAGATTTTGCCTTGCTGTAAACTAGTTAAAGCTAGAATAAGTATACCGTGTGTTCCAGAAGTGTCAACTCATGTTATTTGCAAATATTTTCAAATTAAAAATGGGATTTGATCACTCAATTTTTATTGGTAATGAAAATAAGACAATTCTAAAATGAATATTCAATAGAAACTTAAAAGAGCAGTTCTCAGTGTGGTTTAAATAAATTCACTCCAAAATAATACCTCTACAACTTCTCATATGAGCATCTAATACGCTCTTACAAATACATCCCTTTCCGCATAATCTACAAACATAAGGCCTTTCCCCGGTGTGAATCCTCTGGTGAATTTTGAGCGGTGCCCTTTGAGAGAAGGCTTTTTGACAAAACGGACAAACGAACGGTTTTTCGCCGGTATGCGTACGTTCGTGCTCCACCAATAAACCTTTTTTCCTGAAACATTTTCCACATGTCGTACACGTGTGCGGTTTTTCTCCGGTATGCGTACGTTTATGGAACTTTAAGGTTTCGTTGTTGGCCAAACTTTTGCCGCATATTTCGCACAGAGGCGGCACCATCGGGCATTTATTGTGTTTACGAAAATGATGTTTTCGCAATCCGGATCTCGTGCCGAAGGACATATTACAAATTTCGCAGATAAGAGAGGCTGGATCTATTATATTAGGATGGAATAATCTTCTATGGGTGAAGAGGAGCCAAGAAAACATGAAATGTTTTTCGCACACGTCGCACCGATAAGGCATTTCTCCGGAATGGTAATTTTTGTGTTCGATAGCTTGAATGCATTCTGGAAATGTGGCCATGCAAATTTCACATTGGTATTCCTTGCCCATGTTACCGTGAAACTTCATATGCTTGACTATTCCTTTGACTTTGGAGCTTTTGTGGTTGCAATAGTGGCAGTGATATTTTTGGTCGGGGGAATGCTTGGCTGAATGCATCGCGAAAAATATACTTGTGCCGATTTTTTCGTCGCAAAGTTCACAGGCGAATTTTAAATGGTTTTCTTCCGAGATTTCTTCTTTTATCATTATCTCGTGTGTTAATTTCGATTTATGTTTCGAACGTTTTTTTCTGGATTTGGATTTTGACCTAAAAAGTGAGTCGTGAGTATTTTTAACAAAAAAATATATTTCTTTTATTTTTACAAATGGAAGTATTTTTACCTAATTATATTCATTATTCATAACACATCCTGTTGAAACAAATTTATTGCTTACTATAAAAGAGATAACACTTCTTTATATTGTTCATCTTGATGATCTTGGTTAGGATATTGGAAGCCCGGCCTACGATCTTTTACAGGGTGTATATTCTTACGAAAAACTTCGGTATATGGGTTATTTTAAGAGATATCAAAAAATGTTATTAACAAAAATAGTAGATGGGCTGAAGGTCCATATTTTGAAATTATATCGAACTATACAGAGTGCTGCATAACTCCGTTACAAACCAAACATACGATTTTTCAAATGGGAACCTCTGTATATTATACCGAATTCGGATTGGTTACATTTTTTTGAAGCTTTTGATATGAGGTTTTGCCACGTTATACAGAGTCCTTTAAAAGATATGGACACGTTTATGTGAAAATCGTAGGTAAATCAACGCTCTGTAGCTTGTTGTACGTTGAAGGAAAAAAATTTATTTTGCCAAACAAAGTTTTGTAGGTATGTTTTGTATGTTCTTTGCTTTAGACAACAAATTCGTAAATCCGGTAGTACTGATGCCAAGTTTAACTGGGCGGTACAAATGGAACAATTTTTTAATAAAATAAATCAGTTGGAAATGTGGAACAACTTGAGCTATCATACATTAATTAGGAATAGAAAAAAATTACTTGAGATGTATTATACACAATTGTATGAATCGGACTTATCCCTGGTTTCTAAGTATTCCTATTTATATCTGTATAGTTTGTTCACTGTTTCCAGAAATCCAAGTTTGTATTTACTCGTAGGATTGCCCATTCAATACGCCCGCACACTAGCTCAGCTGCGTACGGCAAATGCATTCAGAATCAAGTTCACCTTAAATGGAACTACTTGTTATATAGATCCCGATATTGAATGCTCCGCATGTAATCGGAATGAAAAGGAAACATTACAGCATCTTCTTTTTGATTGTCCAATATACGTCGTCATGAAACAAAATATTTCTTGTTTGCAGAGTTTGGAAGTATTAATCAAAACTCTACAAAATATCACACTTGTTGAAGCCAGGCAAATTTGTGAATATGTGTGAAATATTATAAGATTATCATTTATTATCAATGAGTAATTATCTGTTAAGATGTCTTGTTATGTTATATATTATTCTTTTTGAATTGTTTGTTAGTGTAGGTATAACGTATTATGCAATTTGTACTCATACACCCTTGCTGTAAACTTATGTTTTTGAAGCAATAAATTATTATTATTATTATTATTATTAATTGATGCAATATCTCCGCATCCTATTGAATTTCAATTATATTCTTTCTTGTATACAGGGTGAACGGAAACTCGAACACCCTGTATTTTATGGCAACAATAGAATCTTCGATTATGTAACTTAGATTTTTGTCAAGCATTCCCTATACCCAAAGTTTATAAAAACACAGTTATCTGGTAATATTTATTGTAAACTATTATTATTGACCAATTATGTGGAAGCAATAAACGTTGTATGTAACAAAAAATCCTAATTAATGATAAATTTTAATGAATAATTCATTCTAAACAAAACTAGCTACCAAAAGTATAATTCTAACCATAATATTAAGCTAAAGGTTCAAAGTGTTCACCGCAACATCAATGCAATGCTGTAAGAGAGGGCCCAACTGATTGGCCAGCTCGGTCACCTGATTTAACAAAATTATATTTATTTTCTTCGGATCTTGTAAGGAATAAGTTTATAAAATCCCCGGCTATTAGAGATGACATGAATATGCTGTGAATATGTTAATATGCTGAGAAATGTTGGTCAATCATTTGAACTATTCTGCAGCATTGCATTGATGTTAACGGTGAACATTTTGATTTTTAATATTACGGTTGGGATTATACTTTTGGTGGCTAGTTTTGTTTATAATGAATTGTTCATTAAAATTTATTATTAATTAGGATTTTTTTGTTACATACAACGTTTAATGCTTTCACATAATAGGTCAGTAGTTATATTTTACAATAAATATTACAAAATAACTGTGTTTTTATAAACTTTGGGTATAGGGAATGCTCGACAAAAATTAAAGTTACATAATCGAAAATTCTATTTTTGCTATAAAATACAGGGTGTTCCATTTGAAATAAGAAAGAAAATGACAGGTTCGAGTTTCCGTTCACCCTGTATACAAGAAAGAATATAATTGAAATTCAATAGGAAACGGAGATATTGCATCATATTACAAAACTCTGTTTGGCAAAATACATTTTTTTCTTCAACGTACAAGAAGCTACAGAGCGTTGATTTACCTACGATTTTCACATAAACTTGTCCATATCTTATGAAGGACTCTGTATAACGTGGCAAAACCCTATACCAAAAGCTTCAAAAACATGTAACCAATCCGAATTCGGTATAAAATACAGGGGTTCCCATATGAAAAATCATATGTTTGGTTTGTAACGAAGTTATGCAGCACTCTGTATAGTTCGATATAATTTCAAAATGTGGACCTTCAGCACATCTACTATTTTTGTTAATAACATTTTTTGATATCTCATCAAATAACCCATATACTTACCGAAGTTTGTCGTAAAATTGGTACACCCTGTATGTAATACAGCAATTAGGCCAAGCAACAGATCATCCAAATAGTCCTTGTAGTAAACCGATTTTGTTTCATCTTGTAAAAGACCTGAACCTGAACATTTGTAACGAAAAAGAAACAACATTCCCCACATGTTACAGACTATACTTTTTCTACAACTGCACAAATTTAAAGAATACAAGTAAAGTAACTATGGCTAGTTAAACAAAAATAACACTGGAAGTATCCCATCTCTAAACTGTTAAATTGTTAAATAATTTCATTCAAAATTATAGTTGATGGTAAAATTTGTACCATTTTGTGTGGTCAAAGCCGGAACGTCATTTTTTTTCATTAAATTCTCTGTTATTAGAAACTACCTTTTTGAATTTAAAAACTTCCAATATAATCTGACAGTTTTTTGACAACTAAGTAGGTATTCAAAGATAACCGTAGCATACTTTTTTAAAAATGTTCAAAATATGAAGACAGTTTAACCCCAATCAGGGGATAATTAAAAAAAAATGGAAATTTGATGTAATTTTATCATTGTGACGTTAATGTGTTGTAGACATTTGTTCAAGTTTCTTGTATCATATCTGACGAGTAAGTAATTCTTTACTAATTTCTTTTTTAATAATTTTCCAACGATTATTGCTTACTTGCAGGTTTGGCACTGAAGATGGCCTAACAGCCGAAAGCGCTTTGCAATTTTGAATAAAATTTTTTTTACACAGACTACAACAATGTTTTCATTGACTTTCTAGTCATGTGCACTCAGCTATAAAGATATTCACCTTAGAAAAGTATACTTTCCGCACTAATCAGGCAAAATTAGTACTTATCAAGTTGTTGTGATGAGAAACTGTTGTCTAGCAATTAGACAAAAAAAACTGTTATTAACAACACGTAAAATGTAGTTGGAATTTCTTTGGATTACTATATCTGTTGCTCATACTATAATTGATAGGTTAGAATTAACTAGTTGGTATAAGATGATTGTATAAAAATAATAAATTTATTATGATTTTTTTGTTACAATGTTAACAAAACATTTTTATTATTCTATGTATTTACAATAGGAAATATTTTATATTAACAACTATT
This sequence comes from Galerucella pusilla, assembly GCA_910591695.1. NCBI lineage: Eukaryota > Metazoa > Arthropoda > Insecta > Coleoptera > Chrysomelidae > Galerucella > Galerucella pusilla. Next base: position 100,578 of record CAJUYI010000321.1, read on the forward strand.
GACAAAATGTACAAAAATAATGAAATGAAACACAATGTGGTTGTTATACAGAGTTCGGCAAAAGTCCGGGACCGGACAAATATAGAAGAAAGTATAAATTTTTTGAAAAATCTTTTTATACCACAAATTTTACTCCAACTTAAACTATAATTTGAAAATATTTTGAAATATACAGGGTGTTCCAATGAAGTATGGCATATCAAAGTTATATTTTTTCTTATGGGCACCCTATATGTTATGGCATTTTCTGATTGCCCCAAAAAATATAATACTCTTTCATAATGGTTCCCTAAATACAGAGGGTTCCGAGTTATGCTGACTTTTTTAATAATGTGAACATTTCGAAAAAAATTAATAACTTATTGATATAACAAATTTTAGCAAATTTTCTTTTACATCTTAATAGTTGGACATTCGTTGAATATATTTTAAATAGTTTTTTTTTATCTTCAATAATTTTCTATGGGACAGTTGTATGTAACGTAGTTAACCAATTGATCAACTGAACCAAGTTCATATGTTGACCATAGTCAAATCAAACAATCGTTGTACGAAAGGTGTTCGTGTTGTGATCAGTTGAACCACAGTCAAATTAATATTTTTATGTTGGTTATCCGAATCTCTAGTAACATTCGAGAATTTTATCAATATTGTTGGTAGTAACTTGAAAAATACTGTGAAATCGTTAATCAATAACAGGCAATGATCAAAAGCGTGCTTGGCGTTAAATATCATTTTGTGTGTTCGGATGATTCTTGTATGGCCAGTGAAGAGGATGATACTATAGATTGAATTTTATATTTCCTATAAATGTTATGTTTACTTTACTTGACATACATTAATTCATTGTCAATAAATTTGAATTATGAAAATTAAACTATATTTTCTTTAATTAATTTAATTTAATAAAAATGAAAATGTAACTTGTTAATAGGCCTGAACGAATGAATTTTATTTCAACTGTCATGTTGACCAAATCTAATTAAATAAGCAAAATGAACTAATATCGTAATCTCCGCCACTGCCGCAATGTTTATCGTTTAGCTGGCATATTGTATTTTGAGCTGAAACAGGGATGTATAGATAACCAATACAGACACCTACTTGTTTTGCATTAGAATTTTAGTATTTACTTGTAAAATTCTTAGGATCACTCTGTAAAAGATAAATTTCTATTTGAATATTTAATGAGGCTACTGTGCTGTCAGACATTAAGAAATAAACTAATAATTCTTGACTACGTTTCGTACAACACTTTAATAGCTGTGATCGTGGGTTAACCATAGACATTAGGTTAACTATGCTTCATACAACTGGCCCCCAATCTTTCAAAGAAATGTGTCAGTTTTATCAAGTATATTTAAAATTTTTCCATAATTAAGCAGTCCTATGCTTGTTTTTTTGATGTATAGTCAATGCGCCTTTGCTAACAAAACCAGTATTGCAAATCGAACAGTTATAAGGTCGCTCGCCGCTATGGTACCTCATGTGTACCGTCAATGGTGTTCTTTGCGTAAAGGACTTTCCACAATCCGGACATTCGTAAGGCCTATCTCCGGTATGAGTACGCATATGTAACTTAAGAGTGGTTCTTAACGCAAAACTTTTACCGCACTCCTTACATTCTATTGGCTTCAAGCCTTGATGTATTAAAAGATGATCTCTAAGACTACGTTTCGAGTTGACTTTCTTACCACAATGATCGCAAACGAAAGCTTGACCGCCATCTTTGTGTTTGCGATGATAGTGCTGACGCAAATATCGTTCTTGTAAGAAAGTTTTGTGACAAATGTCGCATTTGATGCTAGAATTTGATACATAGCCCGTTTTATGACGTTCTATATGGCCTTGTAATGCTGCTTTATCGTAGCAGCTTCGACCGCAGATGTTACAGATGTACGTAGCGTTACCGTGTTTCGATCCTACGTGATATTGGTATTCTTGATTGGTGACGAACCCTTGTCCGCACACTTCGCATTTAGCTATGAATTCTTTTAAATGTCTTTTTACGTGGATGTTCAAGGAACCTTTGGATTTGAGTACTTTGGAGCAAATTTCGCATGCGTACGTTACGCCGTTGTGAGTGTTCATATGGCTGGTAACTTCGTGTTTTCTTCGAAAGGATTTTTTACAAATCGTACAGACATAAGGACGGGTTTGACTGTGAGTAATTTGGTGTTTTTTCAATTTCTTTTTGTTCTCGAATATCTTTCCGCAAATGTCGCAGAAGTGGAATTTGGTTTCACTATCTTCTAGTAATTCTACTTTGAGGTGAGACGTTTCTCTAAAAAAAATTGAAGTTAAGAACTGTTTTATAAATGTTAGGCAATCCAGAGACCTGTCAAATAAAATTCAATATGGCGACACAGGGTAAACAAATGTGATTTAATACATTGTAGACCGTGGATTTTGGTATACATAAGTGTTTATTTTGGAGAAAGGTGCTTTTATTTTGCTTTGGTGCCTCTATACTAATAATATACAATAAAAAGTTCATTTTTATAAAGCTGGGTATATCAATTTAGGACCAACTTTTGGTTGTGTACCTATATAAGAACTTTATTTTTTTGTTAGTGGTTTTTAAACTATCAAGAATTAATATTTAATATTTACGGGTAAGTACACACTGATTAAAACATTTAAAATATTATAATGAAAGTGAAACTTTTATGAAATTGCTGGCATTAAAATTTCACTTGCTTGAATTGGAAGATATCACCTGCAGTATTTAACTTTTATGATTACGGTTTTCAGGAGTGAAACACCTACTTCAAAATACCAACAACTTTTATTGTAGTTGGTTGTGGGAGCCGTTCAAACCGAGACCAAGTAAGCTTTTTTAAGGTCCTAGCTGTTTTAAAGAACACATTTTTGGTGCACAAGAATGAATTAAGTAAGAAGCGTAGAGAAATGTGATTAGCAGCAATCAATAGAGATGATTTAACAGAATCAAAAATCCAATATCAGGCTGTATGAAGCAGGCATTTTGTTCAGCTTTGTTCAATAACAATATTTATAAAATCTAAGAAAAGTGATATATTCTAAATAAAAAATACTAATCAAATGAACAATATATTAAACAATAATAAAATATACTAAATTGAAGCAAAATATATTAATAAATTCGACTAAAAAGTCTTGAGCACTGTTTATGACTGAATAGACAATACAAAACTAACCTATCTATCTAAATTGTTTGCCCTGCACGGCCATATTGGGTCACGTGATCTGGATTGCCTAATTAGTTACTTACCTATATTTGCGAAAGAAATGAAGGAAATTTGGTACTTTTTGGATTTAATACCTACATTTTACGGTGTAGTATCGAAATTGTGACTATAAAGCACTTGTGATAACTTTTGGCATTACATAAAAAAAACAAGAATTGAATTCATTAAAATTGTTTATTATTAGATAATTCAATGTAATTATATCTATTTTAAAAACAATGCAGTTAGTTATTATTTTATAGTTGTCGAATAGTAAAGGCCGATTCATGCAACGTGCATTATAATTACACTTTCATTACATTATAACTTCACTTAAATTAAATTGAATAGATGAGGCTTTTACTTGATGTAGATCCATAGTAAATTATGAAATCAAACAATTTTATTTTGTTAAATCTACTTTATATTTAAACTTAAAGTTGTGACGCGTTTCGCTAACACAGTAGCTTTTTCAAACGAATGGAGGTATGGATGATTATGGGCAACCCTCTCAGTCCCCTATTATCAGAAATTTTCATGGATAATATAGAAAAGATAATTCCTAAACACCCCCTTAGTAAAAAATTTGTTTACTGGCACCGATATGTAGATGACATTTTAGCTTGCTTCACTGGTACTACGAGACAATTAGATAACTTCATTACTCACATTAACTCAATACATAAAAATATCAAATTTACAGTAGAAATTGAACAAAATAAGTCCATAAACTTTCTAGATCTTACAATTTCAAATATAAATAATAGACATGACTTTTCTATGTTTCACAAACCATCACATACAGACATTACAATTCATTATAGTTCAGTCCACCCAATCAGTCATAAATTAGCAGCTTTCAATAGTATGATACATAGACTTTTAATAGTTCCATTGAATATTGACAATTACAATAAAGAACTAAATATGATAAAACAAATAGCGGTTAATAATAATTACGATCCAAATTTAATTGACAACGTCATAAATAAAAAGATACGAAAACATACTCTAGAACAAGTATTTCCTTCTGATAAAAACAAAAATAACCAATTGAAAAGCTTAACTTACTTCGGAATACCATCCTCAAAAATAAAATCATTTTTAGAAACTTAAGACTTGAATATTTGCTTCAAAACTGACAACAATCTATCCAAATTCATTAAAAACAACAAATCCAAATCTTCGAAACTAAATAAATCAGGAGTTTATAAATTAAAATGTGGTAATGACGACTGTGATAAAATTTATATACCTAGGTAGAACTTTTAGGAATTTTAAAACTAGAATTTCAGAACACAAACGTAGTTATGACAACCAAAAATCAGATTCCAACTATTCAAATCATAGCTCTGTTCGCGGGTCGCAAATAGAATCGATTAGGAACCAAAAAATAACCAATTCAGAATCATCGTAATACGTATGCATGATTACGAACCGATCCAAGATTTTCATTTACCGCGAACGAAAAAAAAAGATTCCAGCATTAGATAATCTCCAGCTTACGCCCTCGTCGACTTTTTGGTATAGCGCATGAGCAACTGAACCGAACTCTTAGTCCTAAGAAAGATATAAGAACTGCTATAACTAATTCGGAATCAATAATTTACTGAATCACTGTGACCCGCGAACACAGAACTATTACTAAAAATTCAGAACTGAGCAAACCACGAACGACAATTTTGAAAATGCGCATGCGATCAGTCCCTGAATTAGTTCGTAATCAGACCCGCGAACAAAGCTATTTATTAGCAAACCAACACTCTTTCGATTCAAATTTTGAAATTTTGCATATAGAACCTAAATCTTTCAAATTAAATCTTTTAGAAGCCCTAGAGATAAATAAAAACAAATATTCAGAAAATCTTCTTAACGACCAACTTGATATTAACAATTCTCCATTATTAAACCTTTTTACCTAGAAAGATTCCTGTAGGATGGTTGTGAATGAGTTTCCAGGTAGGTAAAATTGTTAAATACTTTAGTTAATCCCATATTTAGACAAATTCATTTCATTTCCTTGTAAATAGATTATAATTTTATTGTTAAATATCCGTATAATTTAGTATTAAGGCACTGTATAAATTGAAAATTTCTCATTATATCTCCACTCGTTTGAAAAACTACTGTGTTAGTGAAACGCGTCACTTTAAGTTTAAATAAAATGTAGATTTAACAAAATAAAATTGTTTGATTTCATAATATACTATGGATCTACATCAAGTGAAAGCCTCATCTATTCAATTATTTGGAAGTTGTGAGGTTCTCTCAGCAAAAAAGTGATGGAATATATCAGTTTCACTACTTTTGAAAGTATTAGTGGCTGCTTGAAATAGAAGGAGACCTCGGAATGACCTCTAAAACATTTTTGGCGCAAGCGATTTCATGGTTGTTTCCATAGACATAGACATTATATTATATATCTCTATGGTTTTCACTAAAAACATAATGTGATTATAATTTATAGCTGAAAGTAGACCAACTTCTTGATGCAATAATGTAATTGAAATTCAATAATGTGGTTGCATGAACATCATATAGAAAACTATAGAAATTAACTTTTTCTAATGAAAATGTAACGATAATGAACGTTGCATGAATCGTTCTTGAATGTCATGAACGTCACAGTAAAAGGTCAGTTGGAAGCCATAGACTGTCACGTAAAAGGACAGTTGACCTAGGGCAAATGTATATATGTTGATGAAGTATACAAGAGGGCATTCACATCAATAGTCTCACACTCGATGTAGTTCATTGTTAGGAAAGGACATTCAGCTCAGTCGCCATCTTCATCGATAGCCAAGCAGAATTGGAGGCACTTGATCCCAAAAAGGTATGGGATTGCATAGGTGTCTTAAGCGCACTTAAAAACAATTGCAAGGTCACAAGGGTCATAAGGGCGGATGAAACGTTCAGGCAAAGCTCATTAATGACATTCTCTAGACCGGAGCTCTTCTGCGGCGTCGCAAAATCGACAATAAATATGTCCACAAGGAAGTAGGTGGTAAATAAATCTTTAGAATGGTTGGTAATCTCAACAGGATAGAGACAGGCGATACAGTTCATTAGAGGACATTCGCCAACTTTTACGGCAGACCGTAATAAGTATGTTAATAGGGTAGTTTGAGCTTAATAGACACCAAAAGCTAATGGGGTTGACAGATTCTGTCATCTACTAGAGGGAACTGTTAAGCGCATCCTAAGTCAGTGCAATTACCTAGGCGATGAAAGATTCAGTCTCGAGGCAGATTGGTTATTGAAAGAGAGTCGGGAAGGAGAATATACTCTAGATATTGTAGATTCGGAGGACCACAAAAGATCTGAAAAGGTCGCATTGGAATTGGAAGATTAGCCACCTCATCAAATCTAATCTAAGGGGGCATGATAGATACAACCATCAAGTATCTAATAAAACTTTATAAATTAAAAAAAGATCGGTATATTACAATAAATTATTTATGTTGTACATTTATGAAATTTTTTCATATGTAGTCTTAAATTACCTTTAGATATGAATTTTTTTTCGCATATCAAACAAGCTTGAGATTTTTCCCCGGTGTGTATTTTTAAATGATAATCATAGGTTGAGCGGAAAGGAAATTTTTTACCACAATAGTTGCATATGTAACGCTTCGTTCCTTGATGTTGAATTCTGATATGTTGATTGAGTGAACTAACCAGTGAAAATGGTTTTGAACAAATTTCACAGGGGTACGGTTTTTCTTTGGTATGCTTCGCCATGTGATTTTGTAGTTTACTTTCATTGGGAAAATCCATTCCGCAAATTTCACAAAGTATTGGGTTGGCATTAAGTAATTCTTTGTGATGTCGAAAATTATGGTAACCTATACCGTCATGCCCTTTATAACGTTTATTACACAATTTGCATTCAAATATCTTTTGACCGAAGTGAATGATATTTTTATGGTTCTTCAACGAAGAGGAAGCAAAAAATTGTTTACCGCATACGTCGCATTCAAACGGTTTTTTATTTTCATGGAAAAACTGATGTTCGTACGCGACTTTTAAAGATCGAAACTGTTTTTCGCATACTCGACATTTGAATTTTCTCATACCTTCATGGTCACTCACGTGTCTTTCGAATACAGTTTTATTTTTATGACTGTATCCCTCACATAAATGACATTTATACAAGTGTTCTGCGTTGTGTGTCACTGAATGGAAACCAAAATCGACATTGGTAGTGAAAGAAGAGTTACAGATTTTGCATATCAACGGGTTTTCTAGTTTCACTGGTTTTACCAACAAGGAATCGTATTCTTCTTGCGAAATTTTAAGTAGGATTCCTCTTTTGCCACATCCTGTGGATACTTTCGTGGATTTTTTTTCTACTGCTAGTTTCAAAGGATTCCTGAAACAATTAACATTAGCACAGGCTGGACAGTTACAAATTGATCATTAGGAAGATCTTGTTGGGCTTAAACAATCAGTTAGCAGCATATGAATGCCTCAGAGTCATGACCTTGTCGCCCAAATTGGCATCTGGAAAAGCTCAAAATAGTTAAGAAAGAATAATTTTAATTCTGTGGTATGGAAGAAGACACCTCCATCCACATATTTGTGGATTAAACAGCAATTCAGACAGTGGCGGCTCAGCCTCCTCAACAACTTAGCACCAGAAATATTTTGTTGATTATTCTTCATTTTATTTTCCGTTTAACCAAATTTTTTTAATTTCACAATCAATTCCCCGTTTTTACTACTTATTTAAGAATCTGACAATAGTGCTCTGAGGCTAGATTCCACAAGCATCTCTCTGGAAACAAGTGTTACTCAACACAGTTGCCATTTTTTCTACCAGCCCAATTGCTAATACCGTCAAAAACTCGTAAAATGGCAACACTCTCTGTGGGCTAGCCTTTCGTAATAGCGATGATATACGAAGTACGAACCACGAATACGAGCGTGGGTTCGCGGGTTTGTTTTGTTTTATACGATTAGCGGGAATAATTAAGTGAATAATCAAGTTCTTGTGCTAGAGATTTAGTTGCTGAGCTTCTAGAAAATCCATTTAGTGAATTAACATAATATGATAAAAAAGTGTTTTTTAAAAATAAACGGCCCCTACCGGATTTGAAGGGATTAGTGTTAACAGATAAGTATCAAAATCGATCATTTAACACTGACAATTTATAAAAAATATTCATGGTTAACGGGATTTGAGGGGGGCGCTTGAGTTATAATGATTTAAAAAATTTAGAATCCAATTATTATATTCCCTTCCCCTTCTGGAATAACTTGATGTGGATTACAAAGTATTGGATATTTTTTGAGGGGAAGGCTGAATAAAATGATTATATATTTGTTTCCCCTTCTTCAAATACGCAATGTAAGGATATCATCATATATAAAATCATTTATGTTCTTGGGTTTGTCTTGATTGTCGAGTAGTCGATTACAGCTGGCAACCACGCTACAAAGTATTGTATTTTATTCTATGTTTTGTAGGTTGCATATCTGTGTATGCGATTATTATTAAAATTATTTATATCCAAACTGGTTGCCTGTCAAATATATATTTATAAAAGTGGTAATTTAAACAATATTATGAAGAATCTAACTGGATTTTTTTCATAGATAGCGAGAATACATGTTGATCACTTTCATGTACAGAGCAATACATTTAAACTGTTTTTTGTATGAAATATCATGCCAAAAAGTGATGTCTCAAGAGGCGAAAAAAAATATTTTTTGACGGATTATTCTCAAAATAGGTGAGTACTATCGATTTTTCGCAAAATCAGTCAAAAATTCGTGTTTCCCTATAGTTCAACGGACCCAAGAAGAGATTTGTGTTAACAAATCAATAAAATTTGGAAGAAAAATAAGTAAAAATTGTATAGATGCAGAAGAGATTGGTGTGAACAGATCAATGGAATTTAGAAAAATTTAAGTGGTAATTTGGAAGATAAAGTCCGTTCGCTGTATCTTTTCCCATGTATGAAATTATTCACATACTACTTTTTGTAGTACGTCTCTTTCCTTCTCACAGAATCTAAGCCCCCGAAATGAAACCGTTTGTTCCATTACAACATAATATAACAGACAGAGATAGCCATATGATGAATGTCGGCGATAGGTTTAACGCGAATTTGTACGCATTTGTACGTTGATAGACCGAAGACTTTGTTTACATTTTTATTTTACATTTTCATTCGTTTTTTTCCCTTGCATATAAATTTATTTCAAAACCAGTTGTTATAACTACTAACTTATACCTGAGTGTTCGAATATTTGGGGTAAGTAAAGATTATTCATCTATCTACTTTTTATTTATTTACTTTGCAATGAAAACTAACCTTAAATTGACATTTCATCATGATTCTGGATAGAGTTCCATCAAACTGAATTATATGAAACATATTTTGCTTCCACCAATGTAGAAAATATTGACCTAATTTTCTGAAAGACCAGAATTATTTATGAATGATTTTTATTTTTAGAATATGCCTGGAAAAACGTTAAATTCGCAAGCACAGGAGCTGGTTTTAAATGTGTTGGAGTATTTTGAGTTGGAAAAAAGAAATGGAGGACCTTTGGAACCACTTTCATGTGTTCAAGAGGTAACATAAATATTTAAGTGCATGCTTGTTTAGCAATATACTTATCATCAATCAATTTTTTTTATGTTAGAGGGTAGCTGCTACCTTGAAAATATCTCGGCGTACAGTATATGCTATAAAAAAAAAGGAAAGAAAACAATAAAATGCTTTCAAGCCCAGGCATAAGCAGAACTCGTTCTAAATCCAAAACAACTGATCTACCTGAGGGAGCTAAGATGGCAGTACGGGACACATTATATGATATGTACCAACAGAGTAAGTATTTATTTATTATTTGATTAAAATCTTTTGGTAAAATGTAGCTGTAGGTATTTTGTAATGAGTATTCAAATCAGGGTATATTCAAGAAAAATTTAGGAAGGTATTTATATAGATTTTAGTAGTTTTGTGACTACATTACAATTCAAGTCAACTATTAAATTTATCTTATTTTTGAACAGTCAAGGTTTAAACATTGATGGAATGAACAATCATAATATCATTAATAACATGGTATTTGTTCTAATTGAATCTCTACTATAATTTTTGTATTTGTTTTAGAGAAGCATGTTACTTTGACTACCTTAAATTGTGAATTAAGGGAAAGAGAAATTCTATCTATTGGCAAAACATCTCTCAGCATTTTGTTAAAAACATTGGGATTCAAATATAACAAAGATGACAATCGAAGAGCTTTAATGGAGCGGACCAGTATTGCAGCCTTGAGAGCCAATTTTCTACGTGAATATATGGAAAACCTTTCAAGTACTCACCCAAGAGAGCTTGTATTTTTGGATGAAACATGGATCTATTCGAAAGGAAATAAAACATATTCTTGGCAAGACAACAGCACTAAAAGTGTTCGTAAACCAGATGGTTATGATGGTAAACGTTTTATAATTGTTCATGCTGGTTCCACCAAAGGATTTGTCTCTGAAGCCAGTTTATTATTTTGCTCAAAATCTAAAGTAGCTGATTACCATGGAGAAATGAACAATGAAATCTTTATTAAATGGATAAGTACTCAATTAATTCCCAACTTAGAAGAGCCATCTCTTATTGTTATGGATAACGCTCCATACCATAGTGTTCTTTTAGAAAAGCAACATTCTACTAATTCGACAAAAAATGAGATTGTTACATGGTTGACAACAAACAACATTAAGTTTGATACAAAACTTACAAAACCTGAATTGCTACAAATTGCAAAAATGAATAGAAAAGGAAACGTGTATAAAATTGATGGGTTACTACGAGAACATGGTCATGAAGTGCTAAGACTACCGCCATATCATTGTGAATTCAACGCTATTGAATTAATTTGGGCAAATTGCAAGTCATATTACAATAAATATATTGGAAAAGATGGTTATTCAGATAGTTCTGTTATAAATATGTGGAAAGAGGCACTGGAACAATGTGATCAACAAAGGCATACTCATGAAATTATAGGAAAGTGGTATGCCCGAGAGCAAAATATAGTTGATATTGGCATTCAACCAATTACCATTGACATAAATACTGGTGATAGCTCCGATTCTGAATATGAGGACGATTAAATAAAATTTATTGTATATATTTATGAGTCTTAAATATACATATTTATATTATTTATTATTTATTTTCACAACCCAAAAGATTTTTATTTTTCATTGTTGAACCGTATGGGTGGGACGGCCCAATAATAATGGTTGCCAGCCATAACCCTAAAGGGGCAATTTTGATTTGCAAAGTTTTTACTGAGGTAGTTGTTATTAATGCTAACTCTTATGCAAGGAAATTTGCGGAATAACCTCATAAAACTCTGGAATACTAACAGTTTTTTCAAACTAAAAGTTTAGGTAACATATTGCTAAATGGCTGTAAAATATTTACAAATATCTATTACACCACCTTCAATAATAAATAACGTACACCGTCATTTTAGCCACATCCTAATTGAACCATCAATCTACGACCTGCGTGCCATTTAATGTATTGATGTATTGCGTTTGTATATGAATGATGACGCATGGGAAAAGATTCACCGAACCAACTTTATGAGTGAATTTGGTTGGACGATGAAGAAGTTAACATTTTGAACAATTTATTGGATTTAAAAGTTTTTTCTTTCGGACTATAGTAAGAATTGAATTTATATATTGCTAAATTGTCAAAAGTTCATTATATGTAGTTAATATATTTCTGTTTTCTTTTGGGTATGAACTTGCTCCTTAAAAAAAAAAAGTTATAACAAAATAAATATAAAAAAATAAGTAAAAGTATTTTTTTTATATGTGGTGATTCAAATAATAATTTTTTTTAATTCAATACAATACAATACATACATACAACCATCAAGTATCTAATAAAACTATACTTCAGAAATGAATTAAAAAAAGAGCTGTATATTACAATAAATCTATGTAGTACATTTATGAAATTTTTTCATGTGAATCGTCATATTCCACTTAGAGACGAATTTCTTTTCGCAAATCGGACAGCCGTGTGGTTTTTCTCCTGTGTGTAATTTTAAATGATATTCATAGCCAGAACGGAAGAGGAATTTTTTTCCACAATAGTTGCATGCGAAACGCTTCATTTCCTGATGGATTCTTTTATGGTCATTGAGTGAACTAACCAGTGGAAACGTTTTTGAACAAATTTCACAGGAGTACGGTTTATCATTGGTATGCTTGGCCATGTGCTTTTGTATTTTACTTTCATTAGGAAAATCCATTCCGCAAATTTCACAAAGTATCGGATTCGCGTTTAGTAATTCTCTGTGATGTCGAAAATTATGGTAACCTAGACCGTCAGGCCCTTTATAACTTTTATTACACAATTTGCATTCAAATTTATTTTGGCCGATGTGGACTATATTTTTATGATTCTTCAACGAATAGGAAGCTGAGAATTTTTTCCCGCATTCGTCGCATTCAAACGGTTTTTTATTATCATGGAGGAACTGATGTTCGTACGCTGGTTTAACAGTTCGAAACTGTTTTTGGCATACACGGCATTTGAATTTTTTTATACCTTCATGGTCATTTACGTGACTTACGAATAATGTTCTATTTTTGTTACTGTATCCTTCACATAAATGACATTTATACAGGGGTTCTGCGTTGTGTATCACTGAATGGAGACCAAAATCGACATTGGTAGTGAACGAAGATTTACAGATTTTGCATATCAACGGGTTTTTTAGTTTCACTGGTTTTACCAGCATGGAATCGTATTCTTCTTGAGACATTTTAAGTAGGACGCCTTTTTTGCCACATACTGTAGATACTTTCGTGGATATTTTTTCTACTGCTCGAGTCCAAAGTTTCCTAAAACAATTGAAATTAGCACACGTTGGATCAGCCAATTAAATGACATCCTACATAAAATCGGAGCCTTGGAACTTGATATTGGTACTTTTGATTTGGACACAATCAGCACTATTTTAGACAAATTTGAGCGAGATAGTTATATAGAATATTGGAACAAAATACATTTAAGTACATACTGCCCAATGTATAAGCAAATTCTACAAGGCAAACATTATTTCTATTTAGTCGAGGGGATAAAGCAAAAAAGTTCGGAATTTTTTCCCTGAAGACGGTATCGGAATGTGGTTTTAGCATTCGCTTCGGAAAATTATTTGTAAAAAATGTACCTATTTTGTTCCCATTACAAATCGGGAATTGCATCGCTGCAGCAGTCAAAAATGCATGCCAAAAATGTATCTTTTGGGAGGCCTCTGTAAATAAGAGTCAGATCTGGGACCCGGGAGTTTTCGAGGTCGCTGATCACGATTATGATGTTGAAATTGACCCCCCGGACACCTGGGGCTCAGGAACGCCGATGAACCTCGTCTCCGTGGGACTCTCCAAGAAATCACGAGGGGAACGAAAAAAACTCCGCGCCCGGGGTTTTTTCGGGTGGCTGAATTCAAATATGGCATCGGCGAACCCCCCTGGACACCTGGTGCACCCGAACCTCGACCTGGACGTCATCCCCGAGAACTTTCTTGACAATATCGACAAGAACAGCCCGGAAATTATTGGAGGCGTGTTTTTTGAGGCGCGAAATCACGATTTCACGTCGAAAACGACCCTTCCACCACCTGGTGCACCGGAACCTGCGCTTGAACATCGTCTCCGAGGGTTTTCCAAATAAAATCAAAAAAGGTGGACCGAAAATCGATATAAGGCGTTTTTGGGCCGTTCGAGGCCAGGGTACAGCACACCAGGTGTTCAGGGGGTCGTTTGCCGCGCAAAATTCTGATTAAGCGGCCCGAAAAACCCCTTATAACGATTTTCGGTTCACCTTTTTCGATTTTGTTTGGAAAACCCTCGGAGACGATGTTCAAGCGCAGGTTGCGGTGCACCAGGTGGTGGGAATGTTGTTTTCAACGTGAAATCGTGATTTCGCGCCTTAAAAAACACGCCTCCAATAATTTCCGGGATGTTCTTGTCGATATTGTCAAGAAAGTTCTCGGGGATGACGTCCAGGTCGAGGTTCGGGTGCACCAGGTGTCCGGGGGGGTTCGCCGATGACATATTTGAATTCAGCCACCAAAAAAAAACCCGGGCGCGGAGTTGTTTTCGTCTCCCTCGTGATTTCTTGGAGAGTCCCACGGAGACGAGGTTCTTCGGCGTTCCTGAGCATCAGGTGTCCGGGGGCCAATTTCTACATCATAATCGTGATCAGCGACCTCAAAAACCCCCGGGTACCCGATTTGAGCCAGTTCTGACTCTTATTTACAGGGGCCTCCCAAAAGATGATTTTTGACATGCATATTTTTGACTGCAGCGATGCAAAACCCGATTTTCTTTGGGGAAAAAATTCCGAACTTTGAGCCTTTTTTGTGCTTTATCCGCTCGACTAATTGTACAAATCACTTAGATCTCTCCATAACTTTACATATTAAACGCTTAATTTCACAGATACGCACTCACAATAGTAATATAATTCACATGTATGTTAATCACAATGCATACACAATAAAAACCAATGAAGTATGTACTATTTGTAACTGCCTTGCCTTAGAATCTCTTCAACACTTATTTTTTGTTTGTCCAGTGTATGAAGGAATTAGACGTCCCTTTCTTGAAATATATCAATCCGTAACTGACATTGAATCAATAATAAATAATAAAGCCGAACCACAAATTCTCTATCAAATATATGACATAATAAAGAGAATATTGAAAATCGGGTCTTTCATTGTAAACGAATGATATCACCTCACTCTTGTCAAGATATGTTATCCAAACATAGTATCTACTTGAAACTCGAGTTGAAACTTGCCAAATATCAGGAAAATTTGCGGCGCATCAAAATTTGTGCTATGGATTATGGACAAAATAGTGAAGGAAATAAAAAGACAATGAAGACATCTGGACACGATAATAGGGTACAGGAACATGGTACCGCTCAGACTAAGTAATCTACTATAGGCAGACGATATCGTACTCATATCAAAATCGAGAAATAAAATGCAGAAACTAATTAACTTACTGGCAAGAGAAATAGAAGAGATGAAAATGACAATAAATATTGAGAAAACCACAGTAATGATAGTAAATGAAAAACAGGGAAATAATTACGAGGAATTGAAATGTAATCACAAAACATTAGAAAGAGTAACAACCTATAACTACCTAGGAAGTATTTTAACAGAAGATGGAAAAATAGACGCAGAACTTAATAACAGAGCAAATAAATCATTAAGATTATATTATTCCTTAAATCGAACATTACTAAGCCATGAATGTATTGATATAAATACAAAGATGGAAATATACAACTAAATTACAGTACCAACTATAACTTATGCCATGTCAGTGAGAACTGGGTACTGCAGAAAAAGCATGAAACAAAAATTAATGCAACGGAAATGAAATATTTAAGGAGAATAGCAGGAAAAACGGAATGGGACAAAGTAAGGAACGAAGAAATCAGAAGCATAACCAATCAAGACCCAATAATATCAAATATTAAAAAGAAACAATTGAACTAGTTTGGCCACCTAGTAAGAATGAAGCAAGATAGAATAGCGAGAAATGTAATGGAAATGGGAATATCAAGAAAAAGACAAAGAGAAAGACCCAGGAGGAAATGGATAGACCAGATTGAAGAAATTGGTAAGAACAAAGGAAAGTCCTTGGGAGAGATGAAGGCATTAGCCAAGGACAGAAAAAAATGGAAAACATGGGTTCAGGAAGAACTCCAATCCGACGCCTGAGAAGGCATAAGGATAAGAGAAAGAAAGAGAATAAATTAAAAAAAGAGCAGTATATTACAATAAATTTATGTTGTACATTTATGGAATTTTTTCATGTGGAGCGTCAGATTCCCTTTGGAAACAAATTTTTTTTCGCAAATAAGACAACCGTGTGGTTTTTCTCCTGTATGTAATTTTAAATGATAACTATAAGCAGCGTTGAAAGGAAATTTTTTACCACAATAGTTGCATTCATAACGCTTCGTTCCTTGATGTTGAATTCTGATATGTTGATTGAGTGTACTATTCAGTGAAAAGGATTTTGAACAAATTTCACAGGAGTACGGTTTTTCTTTGTTATGTTTAGCCATGTGACTTTGTAGTCTACCTTTATTAGGAAAATCTATTCCGCAAATTTCACAAAGTATTGGATTCGCATTAAGTAATTCTTTGTGATGTCGAAAATTATGGTAACCTAGACCGTCAGGCCCTTTATAACTTTTATTACACAATTTGCATTCAAATTTCTTTTCACCGCAGTGAATAATATTTTTGTGACTCTTCAACGAAGATGGATCCAAGAATTGTATTCCGCATACGTCGCAATCAATCGGTTTTTGATTAATATGCGAAAACTGATGTTCGTACGCTACTTTAACGGTTCGAAACTGTTTTTCGCATACACGACATTTGAATTTTCTCGTACTTTCATGGTCACTCACGTGTCTTTCGAATACAGTTCTATTTTTGTGACTGTATCCCTCACATAAATGACATTTATACAAGTGTTCTGCGTTGTGTGTCACTGAATGGAAACCAAAATCGACATTGGTAGTGAACGAAGAGTTACAGATTTTGCATATCAACGGGTTTTCTAGTTTCACTGGTTTTACCAACATGGAATCGTATTCTTCTTGAGACATTTTAAGTAGGATGCCTCTGTTGCCACATCCTGTTGATACTTTTGTGAATAATTTTTCTATTGCTTGAGTCAAAGGATTCCTAAAACAATTTACATTAGCACACTTTGGACAGTTACTATCGCCTAATTGGCCTCTAAAAATTCTCAAAATATTCAAGAAAGAAAATGTTGATTCTCTGGTATGAAAAAAGAAACCTCCATCCAGATATTTGTGGATTGCACACAAATTCAAAATCCTAGAGCACAATACTGAGGAAACATAAATGAACTAAAGCCTACAGATATCCTGAAATTCCTCCGCAAATAGGTCTAAAGGAGCTGCTAGTCTCTGAGACTTTGTTCAGAATCTAGTAGCAAAAAAGGGACACAATGGATCTTTTAGGTATCAATGAATGTCGCCCCAATATACCGGGTGGCCAGATATGAATGCAAAGTGCTGTATTTCGGAAATTAGTCTTCGTAGAGACTTGCAAACATAATTTTCAGATTCCCAAGATCGCTATAGAGGTAAAAAGACAAATAACTATTAGTGTTTTTTTCAAAATTTTATTATAACTCAATTTTCTCCGATATGAAAGGCTAGGAATAAGATATCGAGATACGGTTTACAATATCCTATTCAGGTATCATTTTACTACATTTTTATGGAAAAAGACATATTTTTGCGTTTAATTCTTGCAATTACCTATCAATATATTGAAAACCGCACTCTAGCGGCATGACCAATAATCAGATATGCATGTCACAAATAAGCTGAATTTAATGGAGCGATAGATGCTTTTTTTCAGTTGTTCATTTGGAAGAACTTAGTTATTCTCCTCCACTACTTCATTTTAATAGATACGTCAAAAAGTGTCAAGCAAAAAATACTCGAATGAAGATTAGTTTTAAAAGGCATGTATTTTTTTGGTGAGTTTACTAGGTGTATTTCAAAGAAAAATAAATTTTTGCGCGATCGATCTTTTTTGTTTATTTACAGCATCGGTTGTTAGGACGGTAGGTTGTGTTTACTGGTTTCCAAGTCTAACACGTCGGTAAGTGATTCACTTACCGTTCAGGCGTCGGTAAGTAAATGACTTACCGACGTCTTAGCCCTACATACATTTAAGTGGTCCTAAATAATACATTCATTACACAAAAGGAACGAAAAAAATAAGAAGATTTATATTTTTTTAATGAACAGAACCGAACAGAACAATATAAAAAGTATTAAATACAATTTCACCAAAATACAAATTATATTTTTTTTATTGGTGAACCAGTTTACCCATTTGAAGCACGCCTCAGCGTGTTTAAATCGAACTTTAAAAAACGCGCGTGTTTCAAAGTTACCTTGGCAACATCAACAACTCGAGAAACGAAGTCTAAATCTATGGTCTAAACCATGTCTAAATGACAATTTTTTTATTGGAACGAAGTTCCTTATCGCGCGTTGTGAAAGGGGGCTAGACGGATAAAATTCTTACGAAAAGTTGTCACGACACTTTTTTGATATGGGAAACTATTGTAAGCTGTGCGGCGTCGCATGTTTATCTGTCTGTATCTTTCTGTCTTATAGAAAACAAGCCAGATATTTTCATTTCTATTTCGCATTGAACAGTGTGGTGTCGCGACGATTATTTTTGTTGAGTGTATACAGGTTTTTTGTAAATAATAAATAATAAAAAATAATAATAATAATGAATCCTGACAGTGTTTCTGCACAAGTTCCGGATATTGCTGATGGAGTTAGGTAAGTAGAGATTATATACAGATAATAATAATAAATGCTTTTGTATTTTTAGCAAGTACGCACTATAACCTCTCTTTATTATTGTGCTAACCAAGTCATACGCATTATAATCTCCACATTTTGTGTGTTTAGCAAGTGTACGCGTCATAATTTTAATAAATTCAAAAACAAATCATATTTTAATATTACAATTTCAGAACGTATGTGTTTAGCAAGCCGTGCGTGTTCTAACCTATACGCTGTTGTGTTTACAAAGTCGAGAGAGTATATATATACACTCTGTTGTTATAAGTCCCGCGCATCTATGACGTGTATGAAAGAATAGACAGACAGAGTACATATATATATGTATACAAGGACAGGAATATTGGGGAAGCGGCAAAATTGTAAAAAGAGTACTCTTTACACTAATTTCCAAGCTTTCGGAATATCTTTATTTCCATTTTCAAGGATAGT
>CAJUYI010000321.1:134655-149471 GCA_910591695.1 Galerucella pusilla
ATTTTTTGCTCATTTCAACAATTAATTAATAAATTTAAAAAATCTATACAACATAAATATAAAACACGAGCAGCCAATTATAAACACCGTTCTAAAATAACAGCGCTTGACGGGCGACGTCCCGTATAATATGCCAAATTAAATGCAAGTAAGGTCGTAGCGACGTACTGTACCATCCAAGTCACCAGACAGTCACCAGCGGCATCGGTGCTTCACGCGATAAATTCGAACGAGTGAAACATCTTATATTTTATTCTGTAATCTTTGATAATACACAGAAAGGACTAGCAAGACCCAAAAACATTACAGTTTTCCCGGGGTATGACCCGTTAGATAACCTGTAATAATTCTTAGCTTCTTCCTACTGATATTCAGTAGTTCTTCGATCCGTTTTACACATGTGTCACCTATGAAGGTTTTGTTGTGTACCTGCTTTGGATTGTATCTCCATTGAAGTCTCTGTTAGCTTTGTACCCATTTTTGTATTTGCCCTCGGACTACTTTCTTTGTGGTTCCAATAGCTGCGGAGCTTTATGCTATCCTAAAATGTGTCAGAATTAACAAACATAGGACTGACACTCATAGGATCAACATATTAACTGACAGTCAGGCAGCCCTTGCAGTTTTAAATAGCCACAAGGTAATATCCGTACTGACAGAAAGAACTAAATGAACTGGCAGACCATGTTAAAGTTGAATTAGTGTGGGTGCCGATATTTGTGAAGAAGATCGCGAGAAAAGGTTCAGTAACGACATAGTTGGACCACAGAGAACGTGCTTCGAAGACAAATACAAAAATAGATACAAAATCAACATAGATTACAGTGGAGAAACACTCCAAAGCAGTTACACAGGATATTATGCTTAAGTTTCAATAGAACCCACATAATTCTGATCTTCTGTATCTGTAAAGTAGGGAGGCTGAGTGTAGGCTCACAGCATTTAGGCCACATGTGACTCGAGGAGTTGTCCTCCTAAGTCATCGTCCATCCTGTCCTTAAAAGAAGGTGAAGAGGTCACTAGGAGACATCTCCTTTATATCGGCAAGTGTAGGCCAAGACTCACCGAACGATGATAACTCCGGACACTCGCCTAAGACATGCCTGACAGTTGTGTCCAGGTGTGTCCACTAGCCCCATAGTATGGAGGTGTTTCCTTAGTTGACAGTGTCCAGTCAGAAATCCTTCTGTTGAAGGTAGGTTTTTCCTGGTCATCGCCAAATATTTCTTCGGCACCGGTCGCCCTGGGTGATCCTGGCAAGACTACATCCTTTGATTCCATCGCATCTCTTAAGGGATTGAGCATGGGTGTAACGTTTGACTAATTCCGCAATCAAGTCGTCAGGCCGTAGGTGTCACTGGGTCATATAATGTTTAGTCTAGCCGCTTCTTTGGCTAAAGAATCGGCAATGCGTTTACCCTTACTCCTGTCGCACCCTTTAATCTACCTCAGGATAATATTGTTATCTGATCTGCAGAGGCGTTAGCCGATAGTTCTGATCTTGTTCTGGTGTCCAAGAGTTTTTCCCAATTATTTGGCTGTTCCACACTGTATAGGGATGAACCTGTTTGTCGGTTGTACAAGGTATTCTTCAAAAAGAGAGAGATAGAGAGATGCTGCGGAATTGAATTATTTATTCATGTGTGTCAGGAG
Source organism: Galerucella pusilla (assembly GCA_910591695.1). Taxonomy (NCBI): domain Eukaryota; kingdom Metazoa; phylum Arthropoda; class Insecta; order Coleoptera; family Chrysomelidae; genus Galerucella; species Galerucella pusilla. The sequence continues at coordinate 136,309 of CAJUYI010000321.1, forward strand.
GAGAATTAAATCATTCAAAAAACTATTATGGAAGATTATATTACGGTAATTTATGTTGTACGTTTGTGAAAATTTTTCATGTGAAGCGTCAAATTCCCCTTAGAGACGAATTTCTTTTCGCAAATGAGACAGCCGTGTGGTTTTTCTCCTGTATGTAATTTTAGATGATAACTATAGGCAGCGCTGAAAGGAAACTCTTTCCCGCAATAGTTACATGTGTAACGCTTCGTTCCAATATGTTTAACTTTTTTATGTTGACTGAGCGTACTGGCTTGTGTGAAGGATTTCGAACAAATTTCGCAGGAAAACTGTTTATTTTCGGTATGTTTGGTCATGTGGTTTTTTAATTTGCTTCCATCCGGAAAGTCTACCCCGCAAATCTCGCACAGAAATGGATTCGCGTTTAGTAATTCTTTGTGATGTCGGAAATTATGGTAAGATAAGCCGGAAGCGTTTCTGTACTGTTTTTTACACAATTTACAATCAAATTTTTCTAGTTTTTGTCCAGTAAGAATTTCGTAGTGAATCATATTTTTATGATATTTCAACGAATAGGAAGCTGAGAATTCCTTCCCACATATGTCACATTTGAAAGGTTTTTTATTTTCATGTCTGAATCGGTGTTCGTATGCCTCTTTCAGAATATTATATTGCTTCCTGCAAACAGGACATTGGAATTTCCTTACGCCTTCGTGGTCTCTTATATGTTTTTCGAACGTTGTTCTGTTTCTATGTCTGTATCCCTCGCACATGTGACATTCATAAAATCCGTTTAAATTATGTGTAATAGAATGGATACCGAAATCGATATTGCTGAGATAGGAAGCGTTACATATTTTACATGCCAGGGGATTTTCGAGCTTAATAGGTTTAACCACATATGTTTCAAATTCTTCTTGGGACAGTTTAGCTAGGATACCTCTACTATTTCGTTTTTGTGGTACCGCTGCGTCAAAAATAGTCCTAAAACAAACAACATTAACTCACTTTTCGAAAACATTAAAATTTTTCTAAGCATATTATCCAATATAATTGAGATAAATGTATGGAAAGAGATTTATTTGATCTTTGGCAACGTACAAAATTTCATTAATCGTTAAAATAAAAAATAAAAACAATATTAAAATCAGTGGTGAGCAAAATTGGTCTTGGTCTTGCGAAAAAGCAAGACCAAAACCATTCTTCGACTCGCAAGACCAAGACCAAGACAAAATGAACAAGAACAAGACTAATACCAAGACCGACTATGCAAGACCAAGACTAAATACGCAAGACTCAACCAAAAATTCTTTTTCACAGTAACCATATGATTTGTAACAGCGTCAACATATGCTTTTCTTGGAACAATATAAGTTGGCATGTCGAATTGTCAGTTTTCTTTACTAGATTTTAACGATATCCATAAAAAAACAAAGAAATCACTGTTTAAAAAAATGGATCCACAAAAATGTTCGAAGAGTTCATAGTCTTTGTCTCAATGTCTGCTTAACACATGGCTAAAATCCAAAGTTTTTTTTGCTGAAAGGTAAATTTATGCGTTGGAGAAGGGTAGGTTCTTGAGTTTTCATAAATATATTTTGGACTAGAGAATAATTCTCTTGAAAAGTTGTGACAAGCTAATATCGCGACGTACATGATAATAATGTCTTAACGAACTTTTTTTAATTCAAATATAAATTTAGGTTTAAAAATGTTTGTTACATAAAAATAAAACGTTTACAAAATGTTTTGAAAGATGTTCGTTAAGAAATTATGGCAAGACCAAGACTAAAACCAAGACCAAACAAAATACAGCAAGACCAAGACCGAGACCAGACAGATTTGAGCAAGACCAAGACCAAGACTGAATAAGCAAGACCAGGACCGAGACTGTTCGAGTCTTGGTCTTGGTCCTGCTTTGCTCATCACTAATTAAAATGATTGATATCAGACACAAAAATGCTTTGACAATTGCCAATAATTTGAATTATCACTAACAATACCTCGTAAAAGGCATTTCCAGATGGTTCCCAAGCTTAGGGCTATCAATTTTAAATTTTGGCAGCCAGGACAAACAGGAACGAGAGGCTAAAGAACCATCCTTTATGTCGATCCAACGTTGTCAAATTTAGTAGTAACTACATGTGGCTTATGCGATTACGCATGCGTCCATGCAGCCTTACACTTTCTATTCGATGTGACTTAATGGGAGCAGATTAGCATAGTTGGTAGGATACTGAGCCTACAACCCAGAGGTCCAAGGTTCTAAACCCGATTTGGACCTGGTTTTTTTCTAGTTTTCCATTTTCTGATATTTTTATACATAGTTACACATTGATCAACCGGGTTTGGGCCTTTGTTTTCTTGTTTTTTTTTTATAGTTTTCTATTTCTTATTTTCAGATATTTGTATATACATAGTTACACTTTGATCAACCGGGTTTGGGCCTGGGTTTTCTTGTTTTTTTTTAGTTTTCTATTTCTCTAAGAAGCTAATGTAAAAATACATTTATTTTTAATAAAGATCATTCATAAAACATAGCTTACTGTCCAAATCTAGAGAAAAAAATACAAAAACCATGAAGAGAGACACAAAAAGCCCAAGAGGCAGCGGAGTAGCTGGCGACAGGGCCAAACTTTGACAAATATCACATAATCTTAAGCGTTTTCTAAATATATTATGAGTATGGACCCACTACATTCAGTATATTTGTAGTTCAAAATATCTTGAATGTTGGTAGTTATTTTATAAGGCAGATTCACAAATTACCAACAAATTTATTAACGAATACGTTACACTATATTACATTGCAAGCAATTAACCCTTGCTTTCGAACAATAATTTCTCACTTTTCGCTCTTAATATATAAAGAACTATTTCGCTTTCCGGCTTTTCAACCAAGCGAGATGACTATTCAGTTAATCTCTCTGTTCAGAGACAGTTTACTGACTGCGCCATGTGTTATTTGTAAAGTTTTTGTCGGTGTGACAATCAACGGACATGTCAAAGTGTTTTATAATGGTCTATTGTGGATTGGGCGTAGGAATGGTTAAAGCAATTATATTCTTGATATTAATATTGTCAATAACCAGTAGGTAATGAGTAAACTTGTTTGAATTAATAAAAATATATTGTTCCTAACACGTGAGGATAGTACTGGCAGTAGAAAATAACTATAATTAGTTGTTGTTCAGGTGAGGTTGAAGGTTTGATTATGAGACAGTCTTTGATAACATGGAGTCGATGTCGGATCTTGACCGTTTGTGAAACTTTTTCAAATGCAGTCTCAAATTACCCCTGGAGATGAATTTTTTTTCGCATATTGAACATCCATGAGGCTTTTCTCCGGTGTGTATTTTTAAATGATAGGTATAGGTTGAACGAAAAGGAAATTTTTTACCACAATATTCACATGTGAATCGCTTTTCTCCTGTATGAATTGCTTGATGTTGAATCAACCCTCCTACTTGGGTAAATGTTTGAGTACACAATTGGCAAGAAAATGGTTTAATTCCGGTGTGTACGTGCATGTGAGATGTCAATCTCTTTTTAGTTTCAAAGTCAATTCCACAAATTTCACAAAGTACAGGCATTTTATTAACCAAATCTTTGTGATTTCTTAGATTATGATACGTTCTCCCAGCTGGGGTTTTGTAATGTTTGTTACACAATTTACAATCAAACCTATCCTCTTTCTGACCAGTAAGAGTTTCGTAATGAATCATATTCTTATGGGTCTTTAACGAAAACGAAGAATGATATTGTTTCCCGCATATGTCGCATTCGAAAGGAGTTTTGTTGTTATCGAAAAACTGGTGTTCGTATGCCTCTTTCAAACCATTAAACTGTTTTCCGCATACGCGACATTTGAATTTCATTATTCCTTCATGGTCTCTTATATGTTTTTCGATGACGGATCTGTTTTTGTGACTGTATCCTTCGCACATATGACATTCAAAATTTCCATCTATATTATGATTAATAGAATGGTAGCTGAAATCAATGTTGGTGGTAAAGGAGACCCTACATATTTTGCATATCAAGGGGTTTTCTAGTTTCATAGGTTCAACTTTGTATGATTCGTATTCTTTTTTAGACATTCTCTGCAGGATGCTTTCTCTTTTCGATACTGCTTTCTCAAAAATAGTCCTAAAAAAAACAAAGTTAACACCTTTTCTTTTCTAATCTTTATAGAGGAGAGGAACACCCCCTTTTTTTTCACATACCGACCAACCTCGTTCTAGTCGCTAAAAACAGGAGCCGCGCGGCGAGAGTGCTCATCTTAAAATCGCTCTATCTTTTTTTCTACTGCATATTACTAGCTCAAATTTTCCCAAAAACTTCCTCGATTTCTAAATTTCAATACTGCGTATTCAGATATGAACAATTAAAAACTTCCTCACTCAACTTTTTTCATCGTACGTAAAAAGTCAAAAATTCGAAAAAAAAATTTCTTCAATTTATTGCTCGAATGTAAAATGCTTTGGGGATTTCGGACTAGTTTCATAGTCTCTAGAATTGGTTGAAGAAGACGTCATTAAATTTTCGTGAAAAAATATGAATTATTCGCTGAGAAACCGCGAGTTGATTGTCGAAAATCGTAAAATCGTTTTCTTCGCATTTTCGGTTAAAAAGTCAATTTTGACCATGTTCCCCCAATTTTAGAAAAAAATAAATGTCATATTCGTGTTCAGCACCCTCGAAAATATAAAGATAGACTGTTCTTAGCGACTAGAACGAGGTTGGTCGGTTTTTCATTTTCTAAACGACTATTTGGGGGTGTCCCGCTCCTCTATAAAGAGTGTTTTAAAATTATAGAGTATTTGAGAACTTTGGTTTATTTTTATCCATCTCATTAAAAGGAATTTACGAAAAAAAAAATCATTCATTTTTAATTATGGGATGTTATGCATTCAGGAAGGGGAAGGGAATATCATTATTGGATTTACCCTTCTTAAACTAATAGATTTGTATCTTGCCTCAGATATATTTTCAGTTAAGGATATTCTTGAACAAGATTTTATTGGCTGAGGATATTTTGGACGGGATTTTTTTTGCAGGATATTATTGGCAGAATATTTCAGGATAGGATATTTAGTTGTGCTTCCAAATGGTATAAAACATCGTTTGTGATTTCTCTTAAACCGACGTATTCTTTTTGTCTGTAAAATTATTAAAAAAAGGAAAATTCTTCATTTTCCAAATCAAACTCTCGGGTTTCAAAATAAGTCAAACTTTATTATAATACATTTAAGGTCCTTTTGGAATTATTGGCACGCATAAAAACATATGCGTTTGTTTTAACATACTATTCATCTAAAATAATAACATTATGAGCAGATTTCATATGAATTCTATACACTCTTTTGGTAATGAATCCCCTGCCACATATCTCGCATTTCATATTTATCATATCTTTCTTCAGAAGATCTTTGTGCAATAAATTCTTCGGGTAAACAGTATCTTGGTTGATTTGATTATGAACCTACAACAATGAAAATGTAACGCACACTATACTACCATCCACATCATTAGCAATAAAGACCGAGAACCCTTTTTATTATTTTTAATGGCCGTTTGGGGCCATTCCTGCTACCTAGACACCTTCAATAAAGGCTTCAATAAAGGCCACAACCTTTTTCAGTGGATGCCTGCTTGTGTCTCCAGAGAACACTCCGAAGATTCGCCTGCGTAATACAGCCCAGTGTGGACACTCTAAGAGAACATGGACTGACGTTTCGTCAGTCATGCCGCAACCCCTACATGGGGAACTTTCCTCTACTCCTAAGTTGTGGAGGTGCTTCCTCACACAGCAGTGCCCTGTTGAGAGTCTTGCTATCTTCCTCAACCTACTCATTGGTAGTTCAATAGCTGCCCCAGCGTATCCATCAGTCCATCCCTTCCGTGAAAGTTTGGATTGTCCAGGACCCTGCAGAGCATTCCAATGAGCGAGGTGCTGGTTCCTCAGCCATTTCCTCGTCTCCTTGCGTATTGTTTGTTTTGTTAGGCCGAGGGTCGGGCCGCAGAAAGGAGCTGCCGCCTCTTCCGCAGCCAGCAGCAAGTCCTTAGTTGATGGTATATCCACTCAAGGATTTAATTGCTGCCTGACTGTCGGTGTACATGGTTATGCGTCGATCCACATAGCCTCTGTCTAGGTTTATCTGCGCACATTCCAATATAGTGTATATCTCGGCCTGATATGTATATACACCATCACGCAATGGTACACAGAAGTTTGCTCAGGAAGTTCGCGAGTAACAAATACATACCTTGATAACATGTTCATCCAAGCTGGACTTTCTACTTAAAACTTTCTGGCATATTCCACAAATATAATGTGGTCTCACGTGAACCCGTTTTTTATGTATGGTAACATCTTTGACGCGCTTGAACCAGCTATCGCAAATATCGCACTTGAATGGTCTGTCGGTGCTGTGTACGGGAAGATGATCTACCAGCTGCCATTTGTACATGAAGTATTTACCGCATTGTATACACATGTATTCTTTTTCGATGAACTGAACTTCTTCTTCGTCTTCCATAATGTTATTGTTCAAAGGTGTCTTTTTTTTCCTACAATTTTAAATATTTTTATTCGGTTTTCTTTGGAGATGGTTGGTGATTATCAAGTTTTGAAATAAAAGATGTATATTTTTTTTTTTTTTTTTTTTTTTTTTTTTTTTTTTTTTTTTTTTTTTTATTATTTTAATATCAAACTGCATCAACCACTGAGGGTTATTAGCAGTGGGACAATACAAGAAACAAGGTTTTAGTTAGCAATAAAATACAATACAATACATACAGTTATGTGGTAGGTACCTTGTTTATTTGAATTAAAAGTACATTAAAAAGTTTAACTAAAATAAGAAATTCCAGGTGGAAACCTACTTAAAGTTGAGTGGCGCTTTGAGAAAGTTTTGTTTTGCACCATAAACAACTGGTCATTTTAAGCTGCACTAAGCTAAGCCTAGAAAATCGGTCGCTTATTTTCCACTTATCTTCAAAGTGGAGATTTCTAACCTAACAATCTTGTGATTTCATTGACATATGTCAATGATTTTTCTGTTTTCGGGTTCACAAAACAGTGTAACCTATAGAAGTGAAAGTCCAATCACACTTGATAAGACTTACAGTACCTAATTAAAACACAAATAACAGCAGCAACTGGCAAAAGGAAACAATATATAAAAGACAATGGTGACAACAACTATATGACAGCTTTGATGAATTTTCAAAATCTTTTCGTCTATTCGAGCTAAAGGCCTTAGCTGCCAGGCCTGTTTCGCCAACTCAATTGCAACTAGCGCTTCAGGTGGATGGGTTTGAAACCTCATTTTTGTATTCAAGGTCATCCTATAAACGGGTTTTCGTTTTCCGTCTCCCAATTTCAAGTGTGTTTTTATTTTTATTTTTGAAGAAGGATGTTTATGGAGGATGATTTGGAAGTATTGGATATTCTTGAAAATTTATTTCCAAGAAGCCGGTACAACCGTAAAAACTATTATGAAGAATTAGAGGAAAAAATATTTTTCCAAAGGTTTCGCTTGACCAAGCCAACTGTTTTACTACTCGTAGAAATGATATAAGATTCTTTGGAGCATCCGGACAATTTGTTAGCCCATCAGTTTTTTTTATTTTCAATGACATCTTTGTATTTTGCAGCTAAGGATATTAGCAATTCAGTTTCCCGAACTGTATAGTTTGCCGATCTGATTTTCTATTTCTTACTGTGTTTTCCATTATAAACAATTTTCTTATTCAAAAAACAAGAATTAAATCCTTTGATTTTCAAAGAATTGACTTTTAACAGCTTTTAATACGTTAATTCAAACCACAAAAACGAAAAGTCACTAGAAACCATAGAGAAATGAATGAAACTCAACTTAAATAGCAAGGTTGACAAATGTATTAAATGTTTTAAACTCGCCATAGCTATTCTAAGCTTATGCTTCTATTGGTGCAGACGGCCAATAGCCATCCGAGCTCTGAGAGCTGTGAATATTACATATAGTATATTACATACCGAGGTGGGAAGAGTGTCCTTACTGTCGAGAGGTTAGCTATTATCTCGAGACAGGAATGAAACGCCCTACCGAAGTTTGTATACTTACTTACAATCATCATATTCCGAGCAAAATTAATAAATTTTTCGCGCGATCGATCTTTTTTGTTTATTTACAGCATCGGTTGTCAGGTCGGTAGGTTTTGTTTAGTGGTTTCTAAGTATACACGTCGGTAAGTGATTTACTTACCGACGTCTTGGCCCTACATACATTTAAGTAGTCCTAAATAATATATTACTTCATTCATCACACGAAAGGACCAAAAAAATAAAAATATATAAATATATAAATATATATATATTTTTTTAATGAACAGAATCGAACAGAACAATATTAAAAGTAATAAATAGCATGAAAACAATTTCACCAAAATGCAAATTATATATTAAACTGATCGAGAAGTATAAATGTCACCTTTGACATTTCGTTCATTCCGAAGAAATTTAAATTATTTTATTCGAAGTTTATTTCAATACGATCGCGCAGAAAATGGTATAAGCATTTCGAACGTTAAGGGTAAACAACCCTTACCGTTCTTAATACTCAATACTATTTGTTTCGTTCTGAACACACCTTAAATATTACATTTGACAACTGTCACCAATAAAAATACATGTCAGATGAAGTCGGATGAATAATGAATCAAGAAAAATGTACTCCGATAAAGAATTAATGGATTGTACCCCTCCCGAAATAGGTATTATAATATTTATCAATGTGTTATATTTTGAAATATAAAAAATATATAAAATAAATTGACGATCACATTATTTTAGAGGGTGGGAGGTGAGGGCGGGAGGTGATCGATGAGGGCAGGAAGTAGAAGTGTGTAATATGACACTTTTTTACCTTGAATAACGTTAGAAATGACAGCATTACATATATGGTTTCAAGGTTTCAAGATTTCAAGCCGATCCAAAATTGATGACACTGTCAAAAAAATTCTAAAAACTTTTTCCAATAGATAGAAACTTGATTAATATTCTGTTAAATATAATAATTAAAAAAAAAACTTTAGGATTCATGGTTTTATTGTATAAAATAAATTAGATCACTACGGAGACAAAGGCTACATAATAATATATTCAGTACATTTTTAAAACGAAAAAAAAAAAATACGTATATTCAATAAAAAATATATACACAAGGTAAATTGTTACTAGTAGGTACCTTATATTTATAATTGTAGGGAAAAAAGCGAACAAAATCGAACATAAATGTGAATACAATAAATAAGGAATATATTTACACTTTACTTGAAAATTAAAGCTAGCAGCAAAATGTCCCACCTTGAGTATATCTTTTAATGAAATTGAGAACAAGCAAATTAAGTTTTGAAAAAAAAAGATCAACAAGAAATTTCCAATATAATTTTGTGAAACCTGTGGAGAACCCAATACACATGTTATATTTCTGTTGTGTAATAGATATTTACGTAATTAGTTATGAAAAGAGCGATATTGTTCAACAAGCGTAATATTTACGCGGGTTGAACAATGTCGCTCTCTTCATAACGTGTTTACGTACAACGTTTTATCTAATTCCGCGCTTTCATAATATTCAATAAAATCCTCAATTACAATGATAATATTGAAGTGGAATCAAATGGTGTTAGAAGTATTGTTACTATGATGTATTCACCCAGAAAATTGACTTACTTTAAATAACTGTGTCCTGAATGATGTTTTCAATGTTTATAAATCTCAAAATACTATTGAATTAAAATAATGGGTTAATTGTACAGTTTAAATAATGAAATAATTGTCAGTTTTGACAGTACCTACCTAATTAATAAATTATTCTTTGAAACTCGTGTGGTATCTCTATGTTGAAACATAAACAGTTACGTAAAGTTTTTATATAACTACTTTTCATAACTGATATATGAAGGTTATGAAAAATGTGACGTTATCTAACGTCAAGGAGTGACGTAAAGTGTCACATTTGAGAGCGGAATTAGATAAATTATTATTAAATTTATTGATTTTATTCGATAATTATGGAAATATTAATTTGTTTCATTATTATAATTTAATTAATAAATATTTTATTGACTATTATGGATGAAGTGGTGGGACAACAAATTTAAAATAATATATTAAAATTACTCGATAAAATTTTAATCTATATTCGTTTAAAACATTATTTATAACGTATATATAGAGTGTGCCAGTTTTTTCCACTCGGTCTCTAGCACCGTAACTGAGAGAGATATAAATGTCTTGAAATATACATGGTGGTTAGTAATTGTTTGAAATAAACTGCTATTCAAAAACCCCCTCCCCCCTCGTATCTTTTGAACGGCTACACTTAGATTAATTCGGCCATCTGGAAATAACATTTCAACAGGATGGTGCTCCTGCACATTATTATGGTGCAGTAAGACTTTACCTGCGGCACCAGATAGCATTGGCGTTTTGAAAGAAAGAATTATTGAAGAATGCAATGCAATTTCAGCTGACACATTCGAACGAGTACGACAAGAGTTTACTAATAGGATGTATTACTGTCAGGAAGTAGACGGAGCACATTTTGAACACTTGCTATAAGAATCCATTGTTGATATTTGATTAATTGAATTTAAAAAAATTATTTCAATAATTTTGGTATTTATTTAATTTATCCGTCCAAATTAGTTTGAACCCAAACAAAATTTATATGGCTATGTAGCCAAAGTCAATGCCTTTCAAACGAGATATCACTTGCCATAAGGTCCTATTTAAAATTATTGGCCAGAGTGGCACTGTGACCTCATCTATTACTATTTTCAGTACTAGAGAGCGAGTTGAAATATTTGACGCACCCTAAAATAATTCGCTCAAGCTTTTTTTTTCTATTACATGTAACCAGACACATAAAAACAAAACCTTTTTTCAATCAGATGGCATCACCTGTGTATAAGGATTAATTCATATCAAACTAATCACAAGATATTAAATTTTTCTATAGGCCAGGCAAATTAGGTATAAAAACAGCCAAACGACAGATTAATTCCTAACCGGGTAAACGAAATGGAAGAGGGTAAAAATAAGACATAACTAAAATACAGGCTCTGAATAAATGCGTAAAAATTAACCCATTTTAAAATTTTCATCGTACGTCTATAAAAAAGGTAATATTCACCAATAAATTTCCCCCTATATAAAATTTTCATTGTACGCTCATGTAAATTGGGGATTTTTACACATAAATTAACCACTTACCCTACGCCCTTGGTAGATGGAACTTCTTGCTTTGTTAATTAGAACCTGTTCTTGTGTTAATTTTACTTTTTCTCACTCTATTTAGGAATTTTACTGTCAAAAAAAGATAATTTACTTGGCCTAATTGTTCGTTAATCAGTACACATATTAAGTCTAAATCCTAGACATATTCTATAGGAACAAATGGTCGCGTTCACCCCAACAAAGATGACCAGAATGTGCTTATCTTGATATAACATCATAACCTAATTTTATTCGATATCTGCCTTCAATAAATTATTCATTCCTTTTCGATTTCAATTCAATTTAATAGTTCCTACTTGTGTTCATTCATTTTTAAGATACTAAAATATCTTCAAACCAAAATTGATGTCATTTTATTTCCATAAAATTTGGCAAAAATTATAAAATAATAAATAAGACATCAATTTTTAAGGATTAAGTGGAAATAAACATGAAGACGGAGCTTGCTGAAAAGAATTTTCGAAAAGTCCCCAATTCTGATGAAAAAAAATAGCGTCTGTTACCACAACGCTCGCTCATATTTGATCAGTTGACAAAACACGCGTTCAGCAGGAAACTGCTGTTCGCTCCGATAGCGCCACATTGGGATGAACGCGAGCAATATTTCCATACAGATCCTAAAATACCGTTTAAAAAACCTCCTTCGGGTGTGTATCATCGAAAAGTTTATGCTTAGTTTTCATATGCGACTTAAGCATACTTTTAGACGTAAAACTATTCTGACAAATACTGCAGATCTCGGGTTTTTCTCCCGTATGCAACCTTAGATGCATCTTAAGACTATGACTTTGAGTGAAAGCCCTCAAGCAGTACGTGCATCTATAAGGACGTTCGCCGGTGTGTCTTCTTTCGTGCAATTTGAGTGTGGTACGATTTGCGAACGATTGATTACAAATTTCGCACTTATGAGGCTTGAGACCTTGATGTACTGCTATCATATGCTCTTGCAAACTTACTTTAGAGCAAAGTTTTTTCCCGCAACTCTCGCACACGAATCTGTGGTTGTGGTCCTCGCTATGTAACTTGTACATATGCACGGCTAAATACTTTTGATCTATGAATTTTGTTCCGCATAGTTGACACTCTATATTCTTTTCTTTGCCGTAACTTTCGTCGTGTCTAGCTCTGTGGTTTTCTAAGCTGGTTTTGTCGTAGCAAGACCTACCGCAGATGTCACAAACGAAAGTTGTTTTGCCTTCGTGTTTGGAGTTAATGTGTAATGTCAGAGTTGTTTTGGAGTAGAAACCTTTTTGGCAGTAGTTACAGAAAATGTTGTACAACTTCAAATGTCGTTTTTGATGGATTAGTAGGGAAGATTTTGTAGTTAGGATTTTCTTACAAATTTCACAGGTAAAAGTGCTTCTGTTGGTGTTGTGGGTTAGAGTATGACTTTTCAGATCTTGTTTTCTTTTGAATTTTTTTTGGCAATGTGCGCATTCGAATGGAAATACGCCGATGTGGGTGAGTAGATGGCTTTTGAAGTAATGTTTGGTTGTAAAAGCTTTCGGACATTCTCTACATTGGAATACGTTTTTGCCAGATTCTTGTTTCATTAAAAATTCACTTAAATCTCCCAGTAAGTACAAAAACCTAAAAAATATACGGTTAGCTTCGTTTTGAAAGGACTAATATAATGCAAGCATTGTGAGTACTTACCTGACCACACTCCGCACTATTTGAAATCATTTTAAACGAACTCTAAACTTACTGACGTCATATAGTAAGATTTTGCCCAACTATTAGCCTTTTCCCAAGGAAGTATTGAAAAATATCCACTGGGTACAGCACCAATGTTTTGAATTCATTATGTTTCTAATTAATTTCCTTGGGAAATGGAACCACAAAACAGTCTGTCTGTACAGAAAGTACGAGGAGTAATAAACCCTAATTAAGT
>CAJUYI010000321.1:154471-179754 GCA_910591695.1 Galerucella pusilla
CGCACACAATCAAAAACACAGTGCAGATAACGTTCGCACAAATTAAATTTCAAGATCACTTTCTTGGGCGCACCCGATACAACGCTCTGCTACACCACCGTGTAAGTCAAACAGAACTGAAAAATCAATTAATCCCCCATCAGATGTGGGTTTTGCCGGTGAGACGGTGGGTGTCGGCAGGAGGGGGATTTTCGCGTCGTCGAGAGAGTGGCCGGACTTATTGGAATATATAGACTTTGATGTTACTAAAGTAAAATCACACGCAAAATATAATTATAATGAAAATAATGTATCTGAATATTTTTATTAAAAAAAAAACTCCATCCTGGATACAAACATTTAAGATATTTTGCACTTTTAAATCAACGATACAACATTATTAACATTAAAATCTAAAAACGATTTGAAAAAAAAATCAACCTAAATCAATGATGACAGATTCTTTCTCTGATTGTCTTTCCCGCATAGCTGCTTCGTTAACAATTATAGTCATGGGTAACGCACTTTCTATATCATCGTTAGAATCGGCAGAAGCATTAAGGATCGTATTCAACGGTGTACTATCATCATCACTCAAAACGGTAATTCCGTCAGATTCGGTCATAGCAGATTCCACTGACATTACATTCGTTATCATCGGCATCACGACATCTTTATCTTTATTATATACTCGAGGACAGGACATCGGTGTTATGTTTGTTACTTTCACGTTTTTATTTTTATTTTCATTTTGATCATTGTTGCTTTTGGCTGCACTTTTCTTGTTAATTTTCATTGTTGAAGCCGCCTTTTGTTTATTATCCAATGTTAGTTTGTAAGTTTTCGATCCAATCGATACAATTCCTCCATCATATATCGACTTAGCTTTGGGTGGACGTACTTTATTACTTTCTTCACCTTTAGAAGATTCCAAGCCGACCGAGTCATCATCCAGACGGCTCGCAATCTGTTGTTGCTTTATTAAATTTGCGTTTTCCGTTGCATTAGTTTCAATCATATTATATTGTTTACCTTCAATACTTATTTGAGAATTAGAGCCGGTAGGTTTTCGTATTTGACGCTCTTTTGTCGGCTTTTTTTTCACTGGATTAAAAGTTGGTGCAGACATATGCATCAATTCTTGCAATGGACTTGGTGTTATTATCGCTGAACATGGATTTGGAGCACTTGAAGGTATTGGGGAAGAAAAACTGAGATTTTCTTGAAAATATCTTTGATAATCGTATAATGGGGGACGTTCAGAGCTAGCAGACGTAGGATTAATGAGGGCAGGGGGACTTGTTAAAATAGAACGTTGAGAGTTGGAAGCTGGAGGATTAATGAAACCGGAGGGGTTTGTTAAAATAGGACTTTGAGAGTTTGTAGCGGTGAGATTAATGAAGGCGGGGGAGCTTGTTAATATAGGACGTTGAGAGTTTGTAGCATTAGGATTAATTAAGGCGGGGGGGCTTCTTAAAACAGAACGTTGAGAGTTTGTAGCCGTAGGATTAATGAAACCGGAGGGGTTCGTTAAAATAGGAATTTGAGAGTTTATAGTGGGATTAATGTAGGCGGGGGAGCTGGTTAAAACATTTTGTATTGGTGTACTGTTTTGATTTGGCACCAAAAAGTAAATTTCTCCGTTTATATTAATCGGAGATGAATTTTCTGGTACCATATAAACAGTTGTCTCGTTTGGTGGATTTTCACAAACGTTCTGAATTCTGCGTTCTTCTTCAGATCTTACAATATCTTGTGAAGGTAATGGCGTAATAGTAGCTGGCATTAAATTTGGATTTACTCGTATTAAAGGTGCTTTATGTTTTGGGGCGGTAACTGTAGGATTCACTCTTTGAACTTTAACATTAGATCGTCGTTGAGGTATGAAGTCTGAAGAATGCTGAAGTCTGTTGTGATATTCTAAAGATTTGTGGCATAAATAGGCTGATTCTGTTTCAAAGCTCAGTTTACATATACCGCAAATGAATTTGTTTTGCGATTCTTCTGGTGACGCTAACAAATTAATAAAATTTGGAGGCTTTTGATGATTTTGTGATTCGACATCGTCTGGTTTTTCCTCATCGGAATCGCTGAGTGATATGATTTCGTCGGTAACGTTTACAAGGGTCAAAGTCGTAGTTTGTTTGTCTGATTGTTGACTATTTTCGTTACTAGAAACAAAGGGTTGATTGGAGGAGAAATTTCTACGATCATCGATAGCATTTTCTTCATTATCGGTTATAGTTGTACTTTCTAAGCTATCTTCTACATAAGAAACAATTTCTTGGGGGGTTCTATTTGGTGTTTCTTCTGACCTAAAAGTAAAATATTATAAGGAACGTAACATTATAGAGAAACCGCATTTATTGGTCACGGTTGTCTGCATTGGAAACCACAACACAGCAAAGGTCAAAAACAGAGTTGTAAAAGGTACAACTATGGTGCCACAGCACAGCCTTAGAGGTGATGTTAGACCTTTAGTCCAGTAAATGAAGGAGGAAAAAAAGGCAAAGTTTTAAATTACGCCCTATTTTCATCTTCCGGTTGGAAGTTGCATTTGGTCCATCATTAAACATGAGACAAAGTTCTGCATGAAAACGCGTGCGAGGGCGGAGAGAATGGCCCCAAAAGACCAGGAAAATAGGTTTTCAGTCAATATCTCCTGAAATATGGCAGTTAGAGATTTTTGGTTCTGATAAAAATTGGAGTTCAGGTCATTTTCTACAAAAATGGTCCTCATGATTTTTTTCGCAACATTAATATTTTCTGCGAAAAAATCGGGTTGAAATACCGGAAATTTTGAGACTTGTGAAATATGCAAGTTTTGTACAAAATTTGAGCTGGGGGGTGTTGGAAATCCATTATTTTCAATGTTTTGGATTGTGGAAACAATAGCAGATGGCGCCACAACATTTTACAGATTGGGAAAATCCTCGGTGCCATAAATGAGAAACCCTGTAACCACACTCTTGATGGATATTCATCTTTCCGAGGGTCTTGTTTTTCTCTCAGATGAGGCCTCAAGATATACTTATTAGGAAAAGGGGCTATAAGATTAATTCTAGCGAGATGGACCTCACCAGTGGACCTGAATCTAGCAACAATCAGCTTTGCACATGTGGCAAAAAACTGAAGTTCATTAGGCTTTTGGTAAGGAAAACTGAAAATGCCTCAAGAGTGAAGAATATTTACCCATAATACTCAGCAACAATTTCTTGCAGATTCTCCGCAAATTTTTGAGAATTATTTTGCAACCAGACTGATTGAGGTTTTTGGAATAACAAGTTATAAACGTTCTCCATGTTTCATTAATTATAGAAAAATATATTTTTATTTATTTATTTATTTATCAACGGGACAACCTAATATAATGATACAAGAATAATACATTATAGACTAAAATATTACATATAAAATTTGTAACAAAAGTACAAGAGATTCGCGAGTTAATTGTCCGTGAATTGATGAAAAAAGTATATAAAAATACATTGCAATTATGACATAAATCTGTTCGTCACCAGTCATCATCTGATTCTTGGTCAAGAACTTCTTCTGGGTCTAGAGCTCCCTCTACCTCTACCCCGTCAACAACTCCTTCTGAGTCTACAGTTTCCTCTAATTCTACCTCTTGGGATAACATATTATCGCTGTCTTTATAATTCGAACACTGGCGTGACTTACACGAACTACAAATAGATGAGCAGACGACACGAGCGCCACGTAGAGCACACGCGCGGCGAACGACGGAGGATCGAAAGTAATAAATTATAGCGTATACATTTAGATATACTGGTTTTTCCCCGGGGTATCAAAGGTATGACTTATATACATCGATGGAAAGGTGGGAATTCCCCCATTACACTAGTTAAGGTGTTAAAATGTTGGAAATAAAGAGCAGGGGAAAAAAACCACCAAAAAAAGTGCGTTTTTTCCTTTAGCCCGCGTTTTCTAATTTTATTGAAAAATGGACGACTTCGTCGAAAAAAGTAATTACACAATCGAAAGGTAGACATTCTTAGCTTTCAAATGATGTATCATAGAGACCAATCGGATCATGTATAAATTTTTAATTGATGGTTGTTCACAAAATTTCCCCGCGATCCAAAAACAGCAAAAATTTGGGATTCAATAAACAACGATTAAATGAAAATAAAAAAAATTAGGGTATACAAATTTCAGGGATGACAGAGGACCTTATGAGGACCCATAATCAAGAAAATGTTGAGTAAATTAGTGCAATAAAAAAAAAGCGAGGTCAAAATTGCCGGGGAGCAGAAAGTTTGACCCGTGTTCCGATAGGGCCAAAAGAGTCAAACGTGACTCAATTCACAGGGTATGATAGCAGCAGAATTCCCCTTTCACCTGAATTTTTAATCATGAGAAAATATGCATTTTTCACAAAGTTATTGAATAATTTGTCCCCCCGCTGATGTGTAAATACACGGACTGTGCTCTCCGGCATACAGCACAGAAGCTCATTATTCGAGGTGCGCTTGGTGCCGTTTTTCTCGAAACCGGTCAAAATTTCGAGAAAAATCATGAGGACCATTTTTGTAGAAAATTAACTGAACTTAAATTTTTATCTGAACCAAAAAACTCTAACTGCCATATTTCAGGAGATATTGGCTTAAAACCTATTTTCCTGGTCTTTCGGGGCCATTTTCTCCGCCCTCGCACGCGTTTTCATGCAGAACTTTGTCTCATGTTTAATGAGGTACCAAATGCAACTTCCAACCGGAAGATGAAAATAGGGCGTAATTAATGTTAACTTTTTTCCTTTATTTACTGGAATACTTGCTTCACTACACCTACACCTGAATTGAAGCCTGATCAGATTGGAGCTGGATCTGTCTAGCTCCAAAACGGATAATAGACTTTTTCAAAAGCCAAGATCACTTGGACTGAAATATAAAGGTCGTCTTTAGGATAGATAAAACACTGAAAAAAAATGCTTGATGAATAATTTTCCTAACTTTACTATGTAAACCCCCAATTATTTTTCAATTTTCTATCCATTCTAGAGACGGGGTCACCTTTTTTAAAACACCCTATAGATGAGGTGTATTCACAAAAGATCTCGATCTTGTCATCTGATCTAGGGAAACCGCAATTACAAGTTCAGTAATGATAACAAAAATTTTATTTTCAATTTTAAAATACACAAAAATTTTCAAATTTCCTACATGTATGTAAATGAATGTGATGAGGAAATTTTCATGAGAAGAATGGTAAAAATAATGTACAAACTTATGTATTATGTTTCTACATTGAACAAAAACGTGATTTAAATGAAATAAAATAAATTCGATTATAAAACCGGCTGGTCTATAAAATCCGGCGATATACAGAGTGTTTCATTAAGAACGATCCATAAAACAATCAGAGATAAAGAATTTTGGGACCAACGTAGGGTAGTTTGTATCAAAAATTTGGAAGACGAAAGATGAGCTAAAAGACACTTTCCACTTTTTCTACGAGGGAGTAAATGGAAAAATTTAATAAGACTTGTAGTCGCACTGATAGAAAGGTAGTAATCCACCTCGTCAATGGGATTAAATTTAGCTTTATTGAGATAAAGCCTTCTCTCGTCTCGTCTCGCTTCTCTCGTGATTTAAACCAAATATAGTAAAAACTAAACTGAATTTTAACGCGTTGAGGTTAGGTCCTACCATATTTGACATAAATTGTGTGCAATATATGTCAAATATAACAGAACCTCACCCAAATGCGTTAAAACTTTGGCTTGGTATTTACTACAGGGTGGCCCATTATTGCGACAAAGGTCAATATCTCTTGCACCAATAAAGATAGCAGGAAAACGTTTGACAAAGCTTATTAAGGGTGTCTGTTATAAAATTATTTTTCTCTATATACGGTGCTCCAAAAAACCAGCACGGTTAAAAATATCCATTTTTTAAATAGAACACCCTGCATTTTTTTAAATTTTCAGATTCTATCCGCTATCTTTAATGGTACCGGAGATATTGACATTGGTCGCACTAATGAACCACCCTGTATATTAAATATAAGATTCAGATAGTAGCAAAAAAATAAGATATATTTTATTTAAAATACCCCGACGATGTAATAAAAAAGTTGGGAAGTTTTGCATCGCATTATATTTGTTCCTAAAAACCCAAGTGAGGTGATATTTATTATTTAAGTTCGTACCTACTATTTTCTCACTTGGAGTTACTTTTTATACATCATTATATCAACCTTTTTTGTATCCAGGTACCTATCTGTAATATATTTTTAGTTCATTAGTAGTACAGGGAATGAAGCTCAAAAATGGTAAAACCTCGCAATTTTTTCGTCCAGCATGGATTGACCTGAAATTTCAACAGGAGGTAGGTGATAGTTCAAAATCTGTATAGAACCGAAGGGCGCTAAACGGTTTTTAGAGGTGAAAACTACCCTTATTTTTCAAAAATCACATTTTAAACCTGAAAATGGGTAAGATTTGGTTTGGATAAGTTGAATAATGATTGTTTTGAGCTTTGGAATACAATTTCATCATATTTCTTAATGTAAAAAAAATCACGAATCCTTAAAAAATGATTTCGCATCTGATTGATTTGCATAAAAATTTGGGATTAGGCTCCACTCACCCTCTGCTTTATATATCATGTCATGCCGACGAACATTGATTGTTTCTTAGGGGTGAATACTACCCCTGAATGTCAAAAATTAAAAAATAGCATTATAAATCTTAAGATAGGTGAAAATTGGTTTGAATTAGTAAAATGATGAATTTGTTACATTTCAAAATACAATTTTATACTTTTTCAACCCTTAAAAATCAACTGTTATTAGTGTTATATGTAAAAAAAAATTTTTGACAAAAAAAGAAGACGAAACATTTCGTATACATAACGCCCCACTGCCGAATAAACCGGTTTTGTACATTATTATGCTTCCAAGTGTACTAAACAATAATATTGGAATTTTTCGAAAAAAAAATCGATTGGTTTTTTTAACGTATTTCCTTCATTTTTGATGATAAAAAGTTTATTCAAAAACGATTTTGTAAGGTTTTTCAAGAACTATAAGGATCTGTAAGTTAAATCTTTTTAGACCCTTTCGTTTTTAAATGGGGTGAGGTTAAAGGGCTAAAAAAAGGTGGTGCTCGTGCGTAAATAGCCGTTTTAAACGGCTATATCTCGTCAAATATTAACTGTACAAAAAATCTACTTACAGGAAATTTTTTGTCATAAAAAAAGCTACAATTTTGTTTTTTAACTTTGCTTGTACCTCTAATATTTTCGGAGTTATTTTGAAAGAAAGGGTAAAAAATACAAAATTATGAAAAATAACTTTTTACTTTAAGCCATAATTTTTCGAAAACTATGAATTTTAAATTTGTCAAACTTCTTGGACATATTAACCATACATGTACGAAGAGAATTGCACAAGGGTAAAGATCAATTTTAATTAGGGGGGTAGTTAGGGGGTTGTTTTCACAGATTTTTTTGTATAAAAAATTCAGTACTGACATTATTTTTGTCATAATTCACTCAATTTTGATGCCACATACCTTTTTTTTTAAAGAAAGGTCTAATTATGCTCTTTGAAAAAGATTCCATGAGCTTTATACGAAAAATGCATCATTTTTCCGGTATTTGACTTTGAATCTATCACATTTTGCATTTGGGAAAAAAGCTTATCATTGATGGGCCATATCTCGGTTCCTATTGGTTTTAGAAAAATTATAAAAAAAGGATTTTGTTTGTTTTTTTCAAAAGCTACAATTTTGCTCTCCACAGTTTTTTCGATAAAATGCATAATTTTCGAGTTATCCGCGAAAAACATATCAAAAACGTCGATTTTATCCTCTAAAAAGCGTTAATTTCAATCGCGAATAACTTAGAGAATATTGATTTTACAAAAAAAATGTATAGAACATTTTTTGCTTAGAATCACTTTTCCAATCGATTCCTGTGGTTAAAATGTAATAAAAAATTTTCACCCTCGAGATGGGGTGGCAACCACCCCCAAGGCTTTAGCGCCCTTCGGTTCGATATAGATTTTGATCCTTGGGCTATCACCTACCTTCTGTTAAAATTTCAAGTCAATCCATGCTGAACGAAAAAATTGCCAGGTTAATTATTAAAATTGGCGTTTTATTATTTTTTGAAAAGATTGCACTTTTCACCGTACTCTTATTTCGCATTTATACAGTGCATTTGAGTGTGCAACTACAATGATGTACATTTCAACACAAATTATAGATAATCAGGAAATTTTAAGAAATAATTTTAGTACCTACGCCTATGGTTGCTTCAAGTATTATATTTTTTCTGTTTTCCACCTCAATTTCATTCTATCTCAAGCAAAAATTGAGATAATATTTAAAAAAGCCATAATCCTACTAAGACTATTTTAAAAAATTTCCAGATGATGTATAATTTGTGTCGAAACGTACATCATTGTATTTGAGGTAATATTATCTACTCAAAAATTAATATGAAAAATATAGAATTGCAAAGAGGAAAGAGAGAAGATTTCAAAAATCTCAAAAAATATAAAGTTTTTTGCTCGTGAGAGATCGAGAGAAACGAGAATTTCTCGACGAGAGAGCGTACTTCTCTCGCCTTGTCTCGTCGAGAGGCGAGAATCTCTCGTATCGGCGGCAACACTAGTTGAAGCTATTTTAAATTGTTTCTTTTTAATCGTATTCATTATATCTTGAGCAAACATTACAAGGTCAGTAATTAATGGAACACTCGCTATCGTATATGAACCAAAAACATTAAAAAAAAAATATCACAAGTTGGTATCTTTACTATAAAAAAAACTGTAAATTGTTAGAACTAAAAAGTTGTGGATTTAAGATATTTCCGCAACAGTAAATGATGGATTGAATGAAGAATAATGGAGCACCATTTATAAAAAGATACAACTTTTTGATATTTCTTAATAACAATCAATATCTATTGATATTGTTCAATCAATAAACTTATATAAGTAACTTTTGATTTATATTTGGGTGATATAATACACAAATTATATATTCTTTGGTTACATGGAGTTTAAGTTCAGTGTATCACTCTTTTTCTCTAACTGGATATCATAAGCGAATGTGAAATATAACAAGGTCCATAAGCGAAAATGCGTTCGAAAAAAAAGTATAAATCATCATGCCTCTCACTCTAGCAATTACCCGTTGACTATGAGGCGATTATTGTTTTATAGTTTGTTTAAAAAAAGTACATGGAGTATCGGAATGCAATAATCCTTCAACAACCAGAAGTTTATCAAATAATACAGAGTTGAACTCAAAAATGACAAAATATTTTTAACACATTGTCGCATGTAACCAAAGAATATTTCTCGTACTGTATATGAACATTTATAGAGATAAAACAAGTAAAATAAAATGTTTAAAACATAGACCTGAAGGCCGCTTGACATGGTGCAATAGAGGTATATGGCAAATGATGAATCTTGACATCTTTAATTGCAACATTGCTGCCAACCCAACCAATAGTATAAAGAAAAAGTGTGTGTATAATAACCTCAAAAAATAATGTATTGATAAATATTATGTAAAGTTTATTATTATTTAAAATGAAGATACGAAAGAGAGAAAGGCTTAGAGAAAAAAAAGTGTTTTACTGTCGATTATCAAATCACAAGTCACCGCAATCAGCTAGCTGATAAGTATCATTCGATTGGAAATAGTTAGTTGGTTGGTAACACAAAAGACACTAGATTTCTTCATACAATTGCGCCTTGCATGCAATATAAATGGCACCAAACCAATAAAATTGCAGAAACTGATCGGATTGGTCTCAGCTGCTCATGATTTCGATCAAAAAATCATGCGTCCTGCATTGCATCATATGAAGCGGGCTTAAGCCTCGATAAAATTGCACGTGAAATATAAACTCTTTGGAAAAAACAAATAAGTTTCAATAACATAAAAGGGGAATTATTATTGGATTAAATTTAAAAAAAAAGTTAATCAAATAATAGGCCAAGAGCCGGGTAATTTGTGTAAAAAATGTACGGGAACAGGTATTTTTTTCTTTGAATATGTTCAGGTGTGTCCCCTGGATGTAAATCCAGGTTGGCTTCATGGGGGGGCTTCACTTCAGCCGCCATCTTGGTTTCGGATAAAAAAAGATGGCAAATACTATTATCTACAATAATGATATTCACAATTTTTGTCGTACGATGCGCGGTTTGCGAGATAATTAATAAAACGTGTTTTTCAAGATGGCGGCTGAAGTGAAGCCTCCCCCCCATGACGCCAACTTGGATTTACATTCAGGGGACACCCCTGAACATATTCAAAGAAAAAAATACCTGTTCCCGTACATTTTTTTCAGAACCTACTTTTTTGGCTGGGGCTCTTGGACTACAACCCTTACGTTTTTTAATATAAAAATCAGTAACTGGCAATTAGACTTTTGCAGTTAGCAAGTAACGTAGAGTTACCAAGTCACCTCAACTAGAAGTGGCACATACTGGTATCTCGTTAACAAAAAGAGATTTTTAAAAAAAATAGAGAGGATGTGAAGTGATGAGAGAAAATCGGGCGGGTTTATCAATGCCCGGTTAAATCTGTCGGCTACGTAGCCCTCAGCTATCTCTATACGCCAGTCAAAGTCTCGGTTACAATAGAAAGCGTTTATCAATGCACCACATAACCGAAAGCTAGCTACCCAGGTAACCAAACTGTCGAAAATGACGTCAAAAAGACGGCTATTTTTGGACATTATTGGTCTGGTACGTCTAATGATCATACATTGGCGTCATAGAGACGTCACAATTTATGACGTAATATAGGCCTAAATTGTAGACGTCTTATAGACGTCTAAACATGGACTTTTCTATCATTCACAAAGGTCCAATGAAAGTCTAACTAAATACCGGGTTGACGTCTAATTGACTAGTAAAAATGACGTCTAAAACTAGTCGGATTATGGTCTATATAAGGACCACACTGACGTTAAAAAGACGTCATACAGGTCTAGTTGTCAAATTTTTTCTGTTGTGTCAGTTAGGGATAAAAAAATTAATTTCTACTTAATTTTTCTTGACAACGGTAGCTGGAACGCTACCGAAACGTTGAAATAAAGAATTTAAAAATATCGTGGTTTAATTTCCCAAGAAATTAAAAAAAGAATGAATAATATACCACAAGGAACATACAGAAGATAGCTGTGACTTACTTACGTCTTTTAGACGTCATTTTCTAACGTCAGTAGACGTCTTTTAGCCCAATATGATGCTGTCGTTCAGTCGTTCAGACGTCATATAGACGACAGTTGTTACCTGGGTAACTGGAGGCTAAGGTGTAATTGAGCATTTTACAACCTTGTTCGGGTTATGAACGTGAGTGTAATGTTGTCAAAGTGTAAATTTCTCATTTTAATTTAGTGTAAGGAGGATCACCCGTTACATGAAATATACATATTATTAATTTTATTCGCTTATTTTGTTATAACTCAAGAATATAGAGGTGAAAGTTATTATTTTTCTATTTCACCGTAAGCTTACTCTGACAACATCATGGAAAATTTCACTTGTCAGTGTCAAAATTGTGGCACTGTTATTTTTATTTCGTCTATGTTGTGCCTTGTTGAGTTGTTTGCATTTGAGCATGTCCAAAAAACAAAAAAGATTTCCCAATTTCACGGTGTCAGAGCGACAATTAGGTACTTATAAAAGTAGCCGTTCACCATAAAAGTATAATAGAATGCAAAAGGACGGATGCTGTGACTTGGCGAGAATAGCTGAAATTTGTTGGACTATCATGAGAAAACTGGGTTTAGATAATCGAAACCGAGTAATAAACTCGACATCATCGATCTCTTAATCCGTTCTTCAACAGTATATGATCGCCTTTCGTAATCTACAAACTCCAATATTTCGCCAAGCTCCAAGCTCTGCATCGAAAAGGTCGTCAAGTTCCTCAAGATCCATTGACAATAACAAAAAAATAAAATACACACAGAACCTGGATGAAACTAAACTACTATAAATGAATCAAATGAACTTCTTGATTTCACCCTAAACGATAATAACACAATCAAATTCAAAGTTGAAATAATCTTTGTTGCAAAATGTAAGCAAACATGAAAAAATCATGGCACAGTTGTCAGATAGAATCTAGGGTTAGAATAACGGAACACCTCTTTCTCGTATTTAACTGTATGTTCTATGGTTAAGGCTCCGTTATTAGCCACCACGGTAAAATAATGAACCTCAGCTTCCACTGAAAACCACAAGATGGGGAGAGGATATGGTTTTATCCAAAATTTGGATCATATATTCTCGGAACTGGTAATTTAGTTTACCAAATAAGTGGTCAATGGTTGATTACCATTATAATCTTGAATAAATACTTGATCAACCGTGTACCGGACAAATAATCACGTGTCGCTCTCCACTGATCTCCACTTCCCACGCCAGTTTGTATCATTCGATACAATACCGAGTGATATATTTATTGAGATGTTATAGTTTTCGATTTAATTTAGATTTCTTATCTGTTAACCACAGGTAACGAGGCAACGAGGGTGAATTATTTTCTGATTTGTTGTTGATACGTTGTGACCCTATTTATTATAAAATTTATATCTCTATTATTTTTCCGTCTTATTTCGATTATTTTTTATACAGTGTGGAAACCACTTATGGAATAAAATTCTTTGTCATTATTTTAGAAAATTATAAAAAATGCCGATACACGTCAACTTTTGAATTGAGTTGTGCGTTATGTAAACATAAATGTAAGTTTACAGGGTGATTCACGTAAGTATGCCATAGTCGGTGTTGTTTTTTTAATGAAACGCCCTGTATATTTGCATTTTTTGAAATCCTTCTAATGAACCGATTCCAACAAACTGAATAATGTATGGTCAATTATGAATTATACAGGGTGAAATTTTTATTTTTACAGTTATCAAACATACATAAAATACCTGATGTATTTGATTTTAATACATTAAAATAAATGCTCAAAATGTTCTCCACCTAGTTGTTGGCAATAGCACAGTCTCCTATAGAACTCCTTAACTTCGTTTAAAGTTTGAGGTGAAATATTCCGTATTTCTGTAGTTATCCTGTCTTTGAGGTCTACAATGCTAGTTGGTTGTGTTGCGCATATACTTTGTTCTTGAGATAACCCCACAGGAAAAAATCTAACGGCGTAAGGTCTGGCGATCTAGCTGGCCACTCGATAGTACCTCTTCGTCCAATCCATTTATTGAGGAAGATTTTACTTTTCCAGTATAAACTGTCAACACATCAACAACTGACAGAATAGAAAACAATCCACATTATTTACCGATTTAAAACAATCCACATTATTTACCGATTTTGTCTAATTATTGGCGTTTTTAGGCAATTTTTAGGTATTTATGATAAAATTCATGGGCGTAGCAGGTTTTGTTTAATATACAAATACGTCTAATAATTAGTTAGTTTAGATTTTTGATAAATCCATATTTAGCTAATTTTAAAAAGTACCAATATTTCAAGTGTAATAAATTATTAATTTTAAAATTTCACCCTGTGAAATCCATAATTGACCATACATTATTTAGTTTTTTGGAATCGGTTCATTGAAAAGAAAACACCGACTACGGCATACTTGCGTGAGTCACCCTGTACATTTACATTTATGTTTACATAAAGCACAACTCAACTCAAAAGTTGACGAGTCTCGGCATATTTTATAATTTTCTAAAATAATGACAAAGAATTTTATTCCATAAGTGGTTTCCACACTGTATATAAATTTTGTATAACGCTTTTTTTTCCTCCGTGTGTACGTCATGTTTGTTTTACGTTTTTAAAACCACAGGCAACTCTATCCTATCCTAAACTGGAACGAAGACAAGAACACTGTTGCCAGCTACTGCCTAAATTATTTACCAGATCTTAGCCTAAATACCGAAAATATTAAAAAATCATGACAAATCCTTTGATTTTACTCAAATCTACAAAAACAAACAACATTCAATTGAATAAATCAATATAAATAAATGAAATCACTTTTGAACATCTAACTTAGCTTAATGTGATTTATTATTATAAAGAGAAGATATAATGCGAGATCTTTGATTGTCTATATGAAAAACGCTTTAAAGTCGTTCGTGTATAACTATTACTTTCGCTATTAAAAGTTAACAAGCCAATATTATTGCATTACACACGTGCCAGTGTACATTTAGATTATCGAGAGTACGAAATCTGATACAATTGTACCCGTTCTGGCAACACTGGATTGGAAAATTAGAGTCTCATATCGGAAACTATCCTCTCGATATATACCTATCACTCGAATGATACTGATTCAGTCAGCTCCCTCTGATGCCAAATCGGTTCAACCAAATAAGACAGAGTTTTTAGCTACCATATTTGAATTACGGCGCTAATTATGCTGCTTTTATTTCATTCAGTTCTTGATAAAATAACAATATTTTCGCTGCATTGTCACACATTTGTCTATAAAATACTGTTATGAAGGATGTGTTACCTTTATATCATTTCAATCTTCATTGCCCAAAATTGGGGATATTTGACAACGTCTGTTGAATTTATTACTAACAAGAAACCCATATAAATTATGATGCACACTACCTTAACAGTTTGGCAATCGATATAACACCTCATGTCTCATCTAAAATTATTAATAAAAATTAACTGAATGAAAAACGTAAGCCATGTTTTTACGGTCATATTTTCAATCAATAACGGGCCCTTAACATCAACTTGATAGTGGCAGCTAGGGTAGCCGGAAGTTGATAAACACTTTGACCAACAGCTAAGATTTAGCCGAAGGCTACAATATTTAACCGAGCATTGATAAACCCGCCCTTAATCCAGAATTATAACAAATTTATTGAAAAGAGATCATCAACTTAATTATTTCGGCAAGGAGGGCGTACCCATTTTTCTAAAACTTTAGTGTAAAATGTAAATATGGAAGAATTATCACCAGCATCACCATCAATCTGCAGTAACCAACTTACACTTTCCACGTTTTTTTTTACTTTTGCGTTTATCAGAAGTGTTACAGTATTTAACTTTATGTTTCCGTAAACTAGACATACTTTCGAAAACATTAGAGCACTGTCGACAAGTGTACACTCCGGGACATTTAACAGGTCGTAATTTGTGGTATATATTCAACAAATCCAACGGTTTGGTGCTGAACGCTTCGAAATCATGATTCTCTCCGAGATGCGACTGAATACTCGAAAACGAGTAAAAATAATCGGGGCAAATCGGACACACAAAAAAATTGTATTTATACCGATGCCTACACATATCTTTACACAAATCGTGAGCAGTTTTATATTTTTTATTGCATATTTTGCAAGTGAAAG
Source organism: Galerucella pusilla (assembly GCA_910591695.1). Classification (NCBI taxonomy): domain Eukaryota; kingdom Metazoa; phylum Arthropoda; class Insecta; order Coleoptera; family Chrysomelidae; genus Galerucella; species Galerucella pusilla. Next base: position 169,798 of record CAJUYI010000321.1, read on the forward strand.
TACAATTTTTATTGTGGAAAGTATGATAGGCGAATTTTTTAAACGTTTCTAATGGTAAATTGCAAGTTTTGCACTTAAAATTAAACAGAGAAATGACGGTTGAAGTGTCACACGATAATTTTTGATTTTTAGATTCTTCCTTAACTGGATTTTCGGTAACAACATTTCCAAAATCATCGTTCGTACCGCTTGATATGACAAGAACTGTTTCGTTTACGTCTATACCTTTCAATATTTCTTCGTTTTCGAATTCGATAATTGTACGATATTCCAGAACTTCTCCTGTAGGTTTCGCTGCTTGATATTCTATAACTTTACTGGAAGTTTCTATACATTCTGCAGGTTGCGGACATTGTTCTAGAAATTCAAGTTGAATAGAAGTATCTTCTTCATCAATTGGAATACTATCTTCGCTTCTATTATCATCTATTTCGATGGTTTCTTCTATAACAAAATCGGGAATTATAGAATCCAGGAGGATTTCTTCGCTTTGGTAAGGTAGATCATTATTTACTTCATTATTATCAATTTGTTCTTTCACTAAATTATTTTCAACTATTTGTTGATCATCTGGACCTTTTTGTAAAATGCTTTCTTTATTATCTCCATCATCATGTTCTTTATCAGTATCTTTGGTACAATTAGTAGGAATATTGTTATTATCAACGATTTCAGATGATTTTCTTCGTTTTTTATTCATTTCAAAATATATTTTTTCCAACACTTTTATCTTATCTCCAGTATTGTCGTTTTCTAGTTTGGTATCATCTTTAATTATTATTTTAATGTCATTATCCTCTTTATTGGTAGATTCATTATTTTCCCTATTGATCAGCTTATTTGTCCATTCATTACCCACTCTTCTTAAAACTGTAGTAACTGGACCTTCAGCGTTTATATCATCTTCAAATTTTCCATGAATTTCTCGTTCTTCTTCGTGAGATTCTTTATGTTTATATAAATCAAAGGACGAATTGAATTTCACCCAGCATACGTAGCAAACGTATTTATGTCTTCCTTCAGATTTTAATTTGACCCGATTATTTACGAACTTCAAATTTTTGTCCAGTGTTATGTCTGAGACTTGGACATAACATTTTCGGAGAGGTTTGTCAGGATATCTTTTTTCGAGGCGTTTTATTAGCTTGTCCACTTTGGATCTAAAAAATATGAACTGTAATTATAATTGTACATTATAAAGATTTAAATCATTTATTAAGAATGGTAATATAGTCCAGTAAATGAAGACGAAAAATACCGTCAACATGGGCATCTGGTCCAGCAAGAAAAAATTTAACCCCCAAAATGTCAGTTTCCTGAAATTTGTGGGAGGGTCGGAAAATGGCTCTAGAGATCCCGATAATCCGTTTTCCGCCGATATCTCCCGAACTACGATCCCTAGAGAATTTTTGTTCAGACAAAAGATGAAGAGCAGTTTATTACCTACAAAAGTTTTCCCTACAATTTTTTTCGTTACACCAATATTTTTTGCAAAAATGGTGGTTAAAAAGTTGTAACCGTTGTAACGTCTTCAGTCAGAGCTTGATCACAAATAAAACACACGGGCGTACTAGAATCCTCTGCGACTTCCATTTTTCTACAGGAATGAACAATATTTATCAAATCATTAGATGTCATTTCACCCACAACAATATTAATGATCTAAATTAAAAAAATGAAACCTCACCGTGTGTTCCAAAAAAAAAGGTCAAGAATTTTCAATATTTTCCTGTTTTTTATCAATAAAAATTTCAAAATTTATTATTTGATAATAACAATAAAATTAATAATGACTTGAATTTCACTTTTTACACTGGAATACTACTAATTTATTCTTTAAAAATCACGAAAGAGATAGTGTTTACATGTAAAATTGTCAGTCGTTGACAAACAATGAAGCAGAAAGCATCCACGTGTACACGCACTATAGCAGACGCCGTCGACCACACTATAGATGGGTGGCGTGGCGGCGTGCGAGAATAAAATGAGGCTTCCATTACAACAAATTTAGAGACAAATTTCTTTTTAATGCATCAAATAAAATACTTGATACACTTATCAAAGGAAAGTTCAGAATGTGACCTTTCATCGGGTATGATGCTTGACCGGGAAGAATTTTACTGTAAAGAGAACAAACTGCTCGAAAAAACTCAGAAGAATAGCTGTCTTCCCTCAGGAAACTGGAAATTTCCCCGATTTACTGAAAACCCAGGGTCTTGGCCAAAAAAAATTATACCATCGGCAAGAGGATATTTTAGCCTTTCTCTAAATATCTATATAAGCGGGTTTGACAGTTTATCATCGAGAAATTCCCGATAAACCAGAGCGCTCGATAAACTCCAGAAATCCACAAAAATCGCCTCTTGGAAAACACATTATTCAAAAAAATACGGGCGAATTATTGGTAGCATTGTTTCGGAATAAATAAAGTACCCACCAAAGAACCATTATCCAATAGGATTGGCTGAAATAACTCTTAATAAAGATAATATGAATAAATCCATGGAAGCATTAAAAAATCTAGCAAAGACGAATTTTGGCCTGGTTTTCCAATGACCCAGGAGCAAAAATTGAGTGGATACAAACACGCCTTAGTAGCTACAGATCCCTTCTTTCACCCGCACTTTGATTCATTAAAAAATATTGATTTTCACGCGAGTTATTAAAAAATTAGTAATTTACTTGGGGACGTCAAGCCCTCAGAGCGTGCTCTCTATAAGCCGGCCTGGAGCTCAATTTTGGGTCGGCGTTCGGGCCATTTATCTCGAAAACTATCTAATTTTTCGAAAAAATGCTAGGGATCATTTTTGTGGGTGAGGAACTGCTCTTTATTTTTCGTCTGAACAAAAATTCTCCAGTGGTCAAATCTCGGCAGATATCGCGGGAAAACGGATTTTCTGGAATGTCAGAGCCATTTTTCCACCCTTCCACAATGGTCAGGTACCTGACATTTTGGGAATTTAATGTGCCTAGCATAACCTGCAAATTTAAAAAAAATTGCTCCTGCTGGACCAGTTGCCCATGTTGACACCTTCGTTTACTGGACTAATAGTATTATCTAGGATTCAGAGCATCTCAAAATATATTCTACATTCCCCTTTTCCATCGAAACACCATGAGGAGATGTCTATGTCAATAGGCAGAAATTAGTGAAGAAAATTTTCCAACGCAAATTGTAACCAGTATATGGTTCTTGATGATTACCATTCTTAATAAAAATATACTGTGCGGGCCATAGAAAACATGTAATTTTGAGAAAATTCTGAAATAGGTCGATTTTCGAATATGGTTTAATGTTATAGTATTTCTAAAATAAATGTGAGGACATGAAAAAAAGAAAGGATGTCAAATATTCAACAGACGACTCCACGACGCCCCTGTATATTAGGTTTTAATTTAGGAAAATTGTAAATTAAAATAGAAAATCGAACTATTTTAGCATTTTTTTTAATTTAATGTATGTTGCCAAATAGCATGGTGGATTGTTTCGAGTGGCACGCTCAGTATATATATTAAGACTTACTTTTTCTTCTTTTTAGATTTAAAAAATCTAGTACTATCCAAGTTGAGACGATTCAGACTAACGTAGCAATTGTAGAAGATATTCGAGCTGCATAAGAAAGTTTTATTTTTGTTATTTTCATGTTTAAACCTAAAAAAACATACTTTTAGAAACGTTTATATTGAAATTTAAACATAAAAACATATGATAGGAGTTCTAAATTACAAAAAAAAAATAGATTTTATTTCTATCCTAGCTATTTGTCAAATAGGACTTTTAAATATATAGGTAAATGATTACGCACAAAAATGTCTGCAGATATATATATTGCGTTTCGAAGAACATTTACTACAAAATATTACTACTTACATTTGTAAAAATTCAGGAATAGATCATAAAATAAGATTATTTAGGTTATAGTACAGGGAATGGAGCTCAAAAAAAGTTAAAACCTCGCAATTTTTTTGTCCATGAAATATGATGAAATTGTATTCCAAAGCTTAAAACAATCATTATTCAACTTATCCAAACCAAATCTTACCCATTTTTAGGTTTAAAATGTTATTTCATGATTTTTGACAAATAAGGGTAGTTTTCACCCCTAAAAACCGATTAGCGCCCTTCGATTCGATATAGATTTTGATCCTTGGGCTATCACCTACCTTCTGTTAAAATTCCAAGTCAATCCATGCTGGACGAAAAAATTGCCAGGTGAAATGCTTCATTCCCTGTACTATTATGGCACTGTACAATAATTCATCATTTCATAATTTTTATTTGCAGAATTAAATAGCCAAAATAGTTCTTTATGTACCAAACGAAAAACTGTAATATTCGAGCCTTCAAATTGAATAGCCTAGGCGCAGCCAAGGCAGGCGAGACACAAGACAGTTTTTCGTCGTGTTTCATATTATATTTATTCTTCGACCTTTACAAAAAATTACTAATTCCCCAATGAAAAAACGACTTTTTTGAAGATAAGTTTTATCTATCACCATCCATTCTTAATTATTATGAACACAAATGTTCACGACACAATATCTAGCGGATTTTAGAAATAATCAATTTGACAACAGCCATTCTAACATCGCGTCGTATTTCTCATCCGAATATCTATTAGTGCATAAAATATTTATCTAAAAATTGATAAATTTTTTTTCTAATATACAGGGAGTCACAGGACATTCTGATTATTGAAATAAGTGGCCACCCTGTATATCGACTGATGGGAACTAATGATATCTAAAGGACAAAAAAAATATTCATTTAACTATGAAAATCCCAATAAATTTTAACGATAAATTATCAACTAATAACTAATATAGCCCTTTTGGTAAATGGTAAAAAAAATCTATAATTTATTTTATATAAAAAATCACAGTAAATTAATACACAATAAAAAAAATTGCACGTTTACAATATTTTACAAATATTTGTTTCATATTAATAAAAACCTAATCTATTTCACACAGCACATTATTTTTAAAGAGATTCAAAATGTCTAAAAAAATTAAATACCATTATAATACTTTGGTTTACTTCACAGTAATATTTTCGATAAAAGCACCGGCTATTTACCGGCACATATTTACAATTTTGAACAAAAACAAAACATTTTATTCTGTCCAAATTTTATGAATTATCCGGTAGGAATAAAGTCATCTGTATAACTATACATACAACGGCACAAATATAAAGCTGTGGCGTTGTTTCCAACTCCTCTGTCAAATGTCAACATTAGTATCAATACAAGTTGTTTTGTTGCACTTTCAAACTTCTCTATCAGCATTTTAATATAGTTTCCTCAGTGGCGTCTCCCATTGTTCCGTTGCTGTTTGAAAGTAGCGTACGGTACAACGTAGACGTACGCCAATGGACTGTAGACTATCAATATCTAGAAAGTAACCACTGCCATATCCCGTAAATCTATTTAATTAATGCCCCACCCTTAATCGCTCTAGCACAGGGCATCTTATTTCGGACAATGGGCTCGTTTACTGAAATTTTTAAATCATTTTTAACTGTCGTAAAACAAAGTGCTAAGGTTAAAAATATGATTCTGAAAATTTCATGTCAATAGAATATGTATTTCTCCTAATACAACCAATTAAGCAAGCATACCGTAGCGGGGACTATGACTGTGACGTCACCGCATATGAAAGTTAATGTGCACTAACATTACCCTTCTGACTGTAGCGTGCCTCGCGTATTTTGAATTACCTACAAAATTTTGTGTAAATAAAATTAAATGCGTGGACCTAATTTTAAAAAAGCAGACTAATGAAATCTCCCAGAAGTGGACTTGCTAATGATTATGTAGTTTTTTAATCAAGCGCTGTTTAATGTTTATATTTTTTTTAGGCGACTTAGGAGTCTCGCTGACGTCTAATTTTCTGCACAGAGCCTCAAAATGATATGCTCTTCCTAATGGCAAAATAAAAAAAATATGTAAACGAGCCCATTATCATACAAATATAGAAAATATTTTATAGATATACAAATGTCAAGATCCTCAGTGAGCTCTTAATTAATCAAGTTGTAACGTATGGTGATTTGACGCTACATGAGTTAGACATCTTGTTATCAATATATGTCAAAGATATACAAGCCCCGTTCAATTTGGAAATGTAATTCAATATCCTCCGTGGCATATAGACAGGGGAATAGTTGTTGCTCTTTAGTGAACGGTCTTCTTTTTTAAAAGCAATTTTCAAATTTGAAAGGCTTGTATTTGTGATGCCTGTTGGACAAAATTTAGACTAAGGAAGACGAATTGATAAAATAGGAAGCTGAATCATTATTGGAGCCAAGGCATGGGAAAAGGAAGACAGAACATTACAGTATGTCAGATAAATGGTTTCTTGTTTCCATAACAGAAAATGAAAGATGTAGCATTAAAAATAAATGAAAAATTTCAAAAAATGGAAGAGATTAATAACGGTCCTACCTATTTCAAACTTAAAACCCACCATGGGTTGTTAATTTAGTTTAATTTTGTTAATTATGTTGGTAACAAGATGTTTTCAAGTATATTGACTTCCGTGAAGACGTTCCTTATGTTATGTTCCATTCTTTTCATTCTGTGGTTTGGATTTCAATACAATTTGGAATTATATTGTTACACTCCACCCCAAAGAACGTATTATCTGCTCTCAACCCTATATACTCTTTGACTTAGTCTTCAATGGAACTGGAACCAAACTACATGTCAATTTAAGTTGCTTCATAATATCCAAACTCAACTTTTTAATTCTATATTTATTTTTGAACCTGGTTTATAATGACACTCCCCCAAAGATCTTCCCGCGATAAACATTTCCTATTACTCCTATGCATAACGAATTCATTGGTAGTATTTGCCAAAAATTTACAAACTGTACAATATAATAGCCTATGCTGGGTAAAATAATGACTTTTTAATTGTGAAACCTGGCAAAACTGGTTCGGGCAATAGTTACAAGATATTTTTTCCATATTATGGCACACCAATGATGTATAGTTTAAGATTATTTTAGGACAACTTTTACATAAACTAGGATATTTGTCGACTAATTCTTTATTTTCATCTTTGATATCTTTAAATAAATCACTACTATCTTGAGAAAGTAAAGAGGATAGTGAGATTTCAGTATTTGGTATGGCAGATTCGTTAGATAACTGAAGGATGGTTCCTTTTAAACCAACTGTATCAGTAGAATCATCTACTTCTTTTTTTAAACACATGTTTTGTGCGGATAACATCTCAGATAAAAGAGGATTTTTCACAACACCCGTATCATCTTTCTTATTTTTAATATCGTCAAATTGTTCCACATTTTTACTGTTACTTTCTTTGACGGATTGTACATTTTTATTATTAAAACTAAACATCTCAGGCGATGTTTTAGAAGTAATACTATTTAAAGTACCTTTACTTTTACATAATTCTTCAAATTGGTTTAAACTGATAAAATCTTGGTCTTCAAACATCTTAGGATTATTTTTTTCAGGTTGTACAACAGTATCATCAAATGGATTACTTGCTACGATATGCGTAGAAGAATTCGATGCCTCAGTTGTTTTAGGTAAAAATTTAGATTGGTTAAGGAAAGTTGCACCTTGCGTTGGTGTTAAGTCGTCTTTAGTATAATTTGGAAAGTTATTGTAACCTTGATGGTGAATGTACTGGTTATAATTAGTAATATTTGGTCTGCTACCAGTAACTTGTTCGTAAGGGTACCGGAGAGGAGGTATTTTTTGTTGTAATATATTTCCAATATGAGAATATTGATTCTGTTGTGGGTGATGATATCTAAGAACAGGCGAAGGTTTTATGACAGAACTTCTGGCGAATAGGGAATTTCGTATTCTAATTTGTGGATTCATTTGTCGAGGAAAGACAAAATGTTTGTTATGATTCACGAAATGGGTGTTATAACGCATCTGCTGGGCTGTACTTTGTTTATTCTGATTGTAACTAGGAGTAGAAACGCCATAATTGGTATTATTGGTAACTACGTATGAATTAGGAACAGCTTTGGTATTTAAATTGGAAGGGACTAATGTGTTGGGAGTAGAGTTTGGAGGGGTACTGTAAACTGGGAATGGTACTATACTTTTCGAGGTGAAGTTGAGCTGTTGAGGTTTGGAACTTGAAGTGACACAAGTTGTTTTTATTGCGACGTTCGATGGAAGCTGAGTTGTAGTTTTTTTAACCAGTTCAGTAATACTTAGGAAATTGTTTTTGGTGGGTTCCTGTTTAATTATTGTTTTATTGGGAACTATGGGGATGAAAGTGATCGGATTTGTATTATTTTCAGCTGGAAGTTTGTAAGTAACTGCATAGCTTAGTGGTCCTGTTCTCTGGACTTGTAAAGAAAAATTTTCCGAAGGAGATTTTTTCGCTATTGGTTTCTTAATCGGTTTGGAAATTTCCGAATTTTTCAATTTCTCGCTCGATCCTCGCGAAATAACATTTATTTCCTTATGAAAAGCTGCATGCGACTCTAATTCGCTCTTCGTTTTGAACGTATCGAAACACAATTCACAAGTTAACTTTATTTTGTTCTTAGCGTCTTTTTTTCTCAACTTTCTCTTCTTTTTCGCCTCCATAAGTTTTTTTATAGCATTTTTACTGTGGGTCCATATGTGTCTTTTATATTTCAACGAATTAGACAGCTGTATTTTACATAATTGGCAGGTGTGGATTTTTCCATTATTTTTGCCGCTATTTAGATGATCGATAATGTGGATGAGCATGGTCCATTTTGTTTCAAAGTTTTTGGTGCAGGAAAGGCAAGAAAATCTGCATTTTACTTTGTGTGAATTTATTACCGAGGGATCCAAGAAGCAGACATTGCAACTATCACATTTATAAGACGCTTCAACGGCATTTATTTCATCATTCTTCTCCATTCCTTTACCAATTTCATCTGAGGCTGTATCGTTAGATGTTGATTGCCTTTTGATATTTTCTTCTTCTCTTTCACTTAATACATCCGCTGTCCCTTCATTGACTGTTTCTTCGACCTTACCAATTTCTTCTTCATCACCTTTTTCTGTAGACTCAGTTTTCTCATCTTCGTTTTGTTCTATCAATTCTTGTTTACCGACAATTCTCTTGTCACGACCTACCCCATACATATTCCGTTCTATTTTATACAAAAATTCACATTCGTTAACTAAAGAAATATAATCATCATCACAATAATATTCTTCTTCGTTTTGAGATTCGTCGGATTCAGAATGGACGTATCGATGGATTTCTAGATCTTCTAAGGATGAAAATTTAGACATGCAAATATAGCATGTATGTGTTTTTTTACGATCATTCGCTGAACAGTTTAAATTGTAGTCGATCGTGGTATCGAACTTCAGATCGATGATTTCTACGTATGCCTCTCGTAAACATCCATATTTTATCAGCAGCTCCTTGTTGGTTCCTTTGGGATCAGTCCTAAAAATGGATTAGTGTTAATATACGGAAAAGACAAAGTAGTTATACTAACTTTGGTTTTTCTTTGATATTATGGAATAAAATCAAAGAAATTCACGTCAAATGTATTTTGAATTTTATTCTCACAAGGTTTTTATGTCGATAATGTCGATATGCTGTGACGTACATACACTAAAAGGGAAGTTAGCTACGTAAGGGTTGACATGGAACCACAATTCGGATGTGATGAAGTACTTATGTCATATTGCTGCAGTGTAGTGTAGAGTTTAGTCACGTGCTGATGGTGTAAGGATGGAGTGATCAGTGTGTAACATCTAATACACCACCATTTTGTACAAAATAAATGGTGTCCCATCATGTTTACACCATTCATACCCCAAAGTATTACCGAATGCAATAATAGTGTGCACTATATTTTCTCTGACCAATTAAGGAACGCAACAGTGCCAAAAGTGTTGACACTTTTCATCATTCCGAACTCAGCAAGTAACTTAGGATAAACAAGACCAAAACACTTATA